>UESW01003839.1:2012103-2165962 GCA_900491605.1 Calamus simplicifolius | reverse complement strand
AAAGGTGTTTTCTCTAATTATCCATGCCTGCAATCAGACTGGGCCGAAATTTTTGGCGAAGCGTGGTTGCATCGAGGCAGGCAAGTTCGCACATTTTTTGGAGTGAAAAGACCAGCTTCGCTGGACGGTGGCTGCCAGAAAGGGATTGGATTGCAGGGTTATTACATGTATAAAGGCTAATATATTATATAGGCCCTGAAGTTATGGGGTCTGATAGGAGGATTTAGAGGAGTAATGGCTTGTAGGATGCTGCAGGTGAATTTTGTAGTACCAAGGGCATTTTAATTTGTATATATGAGATGTAAATTGAAGATGATATTTCTTCTATCGATCTAGAAAAGCTAAATTGGGTTACGGGTTTATAATATTTGGTCAGAATTTTTGTTTCTAGTTTTATAGATAGATAGACACGCACGAACCTGGATGATGGTATTTTTCTTCTGAAAATTGTACAAATTTCCGCGACCATCTGCTTCGGCAAATGCGCTCCATTTTTTTTCCTTCCGTACCCACTTTTGGAGGTTCCATCAGCAGCAACTAGAACGGTGCGGAGGATGGAGTGAATCTTTACAAGTGGATTCAAGAAACTGTGCGGTGGTATGGAGGTCCGTTCATCCCATTGTTGGTCAGTTTCCTTCCAATCAGTATAATCTATTTATTACGTCAAATTAGGAATTAGGTTGAACGGATTGAATCATGGGTTAGACGTGTTAAGATGCCGAGTCTAAACATGGCCTGTTTGATCAATGAATTCAATCAATCAGGTTAATAGGTTTACGCCCTGTTTATCTCAAAAGTGAACCTACTTAAACCGAGTTGGTTGTGAATTGGATTAGTGGATTGGGTCACAAACTGTCCGTTTCAAAAGAAGGGACCTGTAATGTATGCCGAAAGGGGTGGCTCCTAGCATCGCTTTCTTCCGTTCTTGAAAACATTTTTTGCTTGTATCATTCTTTTTTTATCCCGGCTGGGCCACTAATCTTTTCCTTCTCAAATATTTTAGTTGATTTGTTCCTGTTCTATTAAGAAATTGCTTGATCACTTGCTTGTTACATGTTCTGGGATGGTGGGAAAACTCGGAGGAAGAAAAAGTTCTGGAATCTCTATTTAAATACTAGTGCTGAACTTAACTGCCCTTCTAATATTGTTGTTTAACCTTTAATAAAGAAGTCTCTTATTGCCAAATCAGTCACGTTGATAAAACGATATCTTTATGCCGATAGAGCAATGGATTGCAAGATTTATTAAAGGATTTTTTTAATAAACATAATGATCAGGATCTTAAAATAAATAATTTTTACATAAAAACTTAAATCAAGAAAAGAAAGCGTATCTTGATCCAATTGATATTTTTGACTGCGTTCCTAATTCTTGATATTTTTTGACAAGAAACTGCATTCCTAATTCTCTTCTCCATCTGTTTTGATGGTCAAACAGACTATATATATATATATATAACCATTTGATAATGAGTTTAGATAACAACTTTCCAAAATGAACCAATAGAAAATTAGCTTTATTAAACCATCATTATCACTTAAATTTAAATATGATAAAATCAAATATCATAATTATCATCTAAATAAATAAATGATAAATCAATCATATATCCACGTGGCCACAATAAAAGGAAAGGCTAACATTCTTCCACTTGGAAATATGTGACATATTAAACATACTAGTTTAATAAACAATCATAATGCGCATAACATAAACTAAAATTTCTCATAATATTAGTCAAACATGAAATTATCATTAAGCAAAAACTAATAAGGATCATGGTGGTTGTATGCTATTATTTTGATGTACTCCCTTCCATGTATCACATTACTAGTTCTATACTTAATATGACCTGTAATAGGAATTACAGTAAGCTCTAACGATAATGTCTTTATCAAAGACAAATCCTGTTAACATTCTCATAATTCATATATATATATATACTAGCATAATCAAACAGGATCCATAAGTGAATCAGAAATAATAATTAATTGAGCTCAGAGTATCAAATACATAAGGAACTTAAAGCTTTAATATAACATCATTAATGGTTTTTAATAATGCCCATTCTTTCGATATGTTCATGAAATATCTTTGATAGCAACCTTTAGTCAGCGGATCTGCAATCATGAGACTGGTGCTAATATGTTCAATTGATACTCTTTGTTTCTGAACTTCTTCTTTAACGGCAAAGTATTTCCCATATGCTTAGCACCCTTTGAATACTTATCGTTTTTAGAAAAAAGACTGCTGCGGAGTTATCACAATAAATTTTCAGCGGCTTGGCAATACTGTTGACAACCCCAAGTCCTAAAACAAAGTTTCACAGCCATAAACTATGAATTATGGCCTCAAAGCATGCCACAAACTCAGCTTTCATAGTGGATGCAGCAATGACAGACTGCTTTGCACTTTTTCATGAGATTGCTCCTTCATTAAAAGGAACAAATAGCCAAATGTAGACTTTCTGGTATTAACACATCCAGCAAAATTTGAGTCGAATATTCTTTGACCTCAAGATTATTAGATCTTCTGTAGGTGAGCATGTGATCCTTCGTTCCTTGCAAGTACCTTAGCACCTTTTTTGCAGCTTTCCAATGATCCATTCCTAAATTACTTGATATCTGCCTAGCATTTCGACAGCAAAAGTGATGTCTAGCCTGGTACATCTGAGCATACATCAAGCTTCCAACAATTGATGCATAAGAAATTTCTTTCATTTGTTTGCATTCCAATTCATTCTTTGGACATTGCATAAGGCTGAATTTATCTCCCTTCTGAATTGAAACAACACATGCAGAGCATTTGTTCATATTGAATTTCTCAAGAACTTTATTAATATATGCCTTCTGAGACAATCCTAACAATCCTTGTGATCTATCATGAAATATTTCTATTCCAAGCACATAGGATGCCTCACCCATATCTTTCATTTCAAAGTTCTTAGAGAAAAAATTCTTGGTCTTATACAATAGGACAAGGTCATTCGTAGCTAGTAAGATGTCATCAACATACAAAATTAAAAATATGATTTTGCTCCCACTGACCTTCAGATATATGCACCGATCAACGATGTTTTCTTTAAATCCAAAGAATATAATGATATCGTTGAACTTAAGATACCATTGTCGGAAACCTTGCTTAAGTCCGTATATTGACTTCTTCAGTTTGCACACAATGTGTTCCTTTCCTTCAAATGAAAAGCCCTCAGGTTGGTCCATATAAACCTCTTCATTCAAACTTCCATTTAGAAAGGCAGTTTTCAATCCATTTGATGAAACTCAAATCATAATAAGCTACCAGTGCCATAATAATTCTAAATGAGTCCTTCTTAGAGACTGAGAAAAGGTCTCTTTATAGTCAATGCCATGTTTTTGAGTAAAACCTTTGGCAACAAGTCTAGCTTTACAACATTCAATATTGCCATTTGAGTCGCGTTTGGTTTAAAGACCTATTTACACCCAACTCTTTTATAACTTTCAGGCAATTCAACAAGATCCCAGACTTCATTGTAATCCATTGATTTTAACTCATCTTTCATAACATCTAACTATTTAGATGAATTAGCACTATTCATGGCTTGTGAAAAAGAAATTGGATCATTATTAATACCCAAATTAAAATCTGATTCTTGTAGATAAACTACATAATCATCAAAAATAGCATATCTTCTTTGTCGTTAAAACCTTCTTAATGCTATTTCATTGGGTTCATTTATTGTAGGTTCATTAGTAATATCATCATTCTATGGTGTTTGATCATTAATTTGTTATTCTTGAAAGTTGTAAAAAGGTTTAACAACTCTAGGAATAACAACTTGAGAAGAAGTTATAGGTGAAGAAACTTATACCTTAACTTCTTGGATTTTCACTTTACGGGTTTCAAACTCTTACTAACTTTACTATTCTCAATGAACCTTGCATTTCAGATTCAACAATTCTTGTACTATGGTTAGGATAATAAAATTTATACCCTTTTGATCTTTCTGGATAACCAATGAAAAAATTACTAGTTGTTCTTGAGTCCAATTTCTTTTCATGTGGATTTTAAATCCTTACTTCCCCTTGGCAACCCCAAACATGTAAATGCCTCAAAATGGGTTTTCTTTTTGTCCATAGTTCAAAAGGAGTCTTTGGAACTGCCTTACTAGGAACCTTATTTAGCAAATACATAGCGGTCTTTAAAGTATGCATCCATAATAATAAGGGTAATGATGAATTGCTTAACATACTCCTAACCATGTCTATTAGAGTTCGATTATGCCTTTCTGCAATACCATTTTGTTATGGTGTTCTAGGCATTGTGTATTGAGCACATATGCCATGCTTTTCAAGAAATTTGGTAAATGGATCAGGATATTGTCCAGATTCATCATACTTTCCATAATATTCACCATCTATCAGACCTAAAAATTTTTACTTTTCTGTCTAGTTGTCTTTCAACCTCATTGATAAATACTTTTAGAGCATTTACCGATTGAGATTTTTTATGCAACAAATAGACATAGCCATAACGTGAAAATCATCAATAAAGGTGATAAAATACTTTTCTCCACCAAAAGATGGAACATCAAAAGGCCCACATATATCGGTATGTATAATTTCAAGGAGCTGTGTACTTCTCATGGTGCTTTTCTTGATTGTGTGTTTTGTGTTTTCCCTTAATACAATCCATATAAATTCCAAGATCAATAAAATCTAAATCATGAAGGATTTTATTCTTTACTAATCTCTCAATTCTTTCTTTGGATATATGACCCAAACGTTTATGCCATAAGTGAGCTGATTGTTCATTTACTAAACCACGTTTAGTATCGACATTATGATGCAAGGTCAACAATGTCTCAGCAAAAAGACTATCAAGCTTAAATTTGTACAAACCATCAGAAAGAATAGCAGAACTAATGAGATGATTGTGTTTAAACAAACTGAAACATCTATTTTCAAATTTAAAAGAATATCCAACTGAGTCAAGTTTGGATAAAGAAACTAAATTACGAGAAATAGAAGGAACATAAAGTGTTTGGAAAAGGTCTAAATGATGTCCAGTGTCTAGAATAAAATGATAAGTTTCAACGGCTTCAACTAGAGCTTTGACTCTGTTTCTCATTGAGACAAAGTTTTCATTTGGGTTTATGGTTTGGATCGTAAGGAATCCTTGCATTATATTAGAAACATGAGTGGTATAACCAGTATCAATCCACCAAGTATTATAAGGAACTTCTGTTAGCTTTGATTCGAAACATACAAAAGCCTTAGGCTTACCTTTTTTTTCGAACCATGCCTTACATTTCAGGCAATCTTTCTGATAGTGTCCATGCTTTTTGTAAAAGTGACACTTATCATCCTTTTATTCCTTCTTTTGGATTTGAGCAGATGACCCATTTATCTTTAGTGGTCGTTGCTTGCTCTTTCCTTTCTTATCTTTCTTTGATTTCTTTCCAGCTCCTTACTGACCCATGAGATTGATAGAATAATTTCTTGTTTCTTAAGTCTTGCTTCCTCTTGAATGAGCATACTTTGTGTTCATTCACATTTTACTTATCCTTCATAGTGTTATAACTCATGTGAAATAGACCATACTCAGGAGGCAAGGAATTGATAATGAATTGCACAAGAAAATTCTCATTCACTTCCAATCCCATAGTCTTCTTGCTGCTATGTTTATCATTTCAACAACATGCTCATGCATAGTATGAGAACCATGAAACTTAATGTTGGTTAAAGTATCATCAATGTCCTAGCAAGTGACTTATCAGCATTGAGAACGTGCTTCCACAAACTTCATAAATTCCTTAGCACTTTTAGTAGCTGGAATTGTGGACTTGATATTGTTTGCTACAGTCATTCGCATGAACATCAAGCTAAGTCTGTTTGATCTTTCTTAAGTCTTATGGAAAGACATCTGTTTAGCACTGCTAGAGTCAGTAAGAGCAATGCTTCTCATTTATGAGTGCCAAATCAAGATCCAGAACACCAAGGTGAAACTGAACTTGTTTGCGTCATTCAGAAAAATTAAGCCCATTGAATGTTTGAACATACATAGCTTGCGAATGAAGAGAAATGGGAATAGATGCTGCAAATATAAAGAATATGCTCACACATTAATGCTTTAAGTAATATACTTAAACAAATATTCAGATTCCATCAAGTAAACAATAAGTGCATATTGAAGTTCTCCTTTGGGTGATACAACAATATACAATAATAAACATAATTGATGCTTAATTTTAATTTTACATACTTGGCAATTATATATACTCAAATTAGATATGTTTTCTATCTTTGGATATGCTAAATATACCTAACCAAGCATATTAATTGACCACATCATGTCCATATATTATAAAATAACTAGTCAACCTTTGGACGCCCCTTAAATATTATAATCAATAAACTTCAATATACTTATAACGAATAAACAATAATGTCATTCATTTATAAGCATCATATAATTATAAATTAAATATTTAATTTAATTTGATATTATAAACTTTTGAATTTGGCCACTTTGGTGACTAACAAATTACATAATATAAACATCAAATTTAATTAAAGATAATATCATGCATGAATATAAAAGACTTAAGATATCCATATAATTTTACTATAATATTTTTCAAAATATTAAGAAGTAAAACATAAATTTTAAAGGAATCTTCTGCTGAAGAAATATACTGAGCTTTCATTTTTCATTGTCAATGATTAAATTAATAGAATGGTAATATATTTGCGTCCTAGGTTTAAATCATCGCAATCTCTTATTTTATTTATTTATTTATTTATTTTATTTCGTATCTTCTTTACGGAAAAAAAAAAGGAAGACCTTTTCTGGTTTACTCTTCCGTGGAATCCCCTTTCCGTATTTTAATCTTGCTAGTGAGGTGAAATCCCCTTTCCATTTACCATATTTAATCTTGCTGGTGGGGTGGAATCCCACGGTGGAAAGGCTTCTCCTTTTCGTGCATGAAAAGAGGGAGAGCGTGAGAAGAGGATTTCCATCGAAAGAAGCCTCGCACAGGCTTCCGCGGAACATGATGAATTCGCGAGGGAATAGCTTCTGTGAATTCGGGAGGGCAGACTCACTTCCGAGAATTCGTGAGGGAAGACTCACGTACGTGAACGCAGGAATTCGTGAGGGACTTCTGTGCGTTTCTTATGTGCGGAGCGGAAGGAAGAGGAAACTTTCTTTGTTCTTTAATCCGAAAAGCGAGAAGATCAAAAAAAAGAAAAATGAAGGGAGAAACAATTATCCGAACCTCGGATATCATTATACTATTCTAATCATTTTGTTCATTATATATATATATATATATATATATATATATATATATATATATAATATATATTTATAATAAAAAATTATAAATTCTTCAATCAAGACTCTAATGCTATATTTTCTTTAATGAGTTTCTTTTTCTTTATATTTTTTTTTTTTTTGATTAAACAGATTATGACAAATATGCGTTAAATTTCTATTTCAATCAAAAAGAGAAGGTTATCAGATAACACCTCCTGCATTATTTCTTAAATTTAAATATATAATAAAATTAGATATCATAATTATTATTTAAAATAAATAAATAATAAATCAATCATGTATTCACATGGGCCATACTAACCTGGATCGCCAAAGAAACGAACATCTTATGGGGACTAATTCAAGCTGCAATCTCTTCGGCTGCCCGTGCTGCTAGCACCGTGGCATGCCGCCTCTATTTCGTCTCAGACCTGTAAACATTTCTAATTCATCTGGAATTATAGGCTACAAGTTGAGCACGGAAACAATCATCCCTCTTCGCCATGAAGCCACTGGCGACGGAAGATACCATGCTCGGTTTGTTTCGATGGCCTCAAGCAAGCACGAAGCTGAGAAAATGAGAGGCCAGCTGTGAGCCCGGATCCTCACCATGTGAGGATCCGTCTTCTTGGACCGGAGGAGGGGGAGGTGCCGCAGCCGTACCGCACGCGGGCGGCTCCCTAGCTCCGCCGGTCAAAGAGGGCGGCACCCTCTTCTCTCAAGCGCAGAGGAGGCCCTCCCCGCTGCTATAAATGGGGAGGGAGGAGGGGGTCTTCCCCTCCACCATCTCCATCAACAAGCACAGGTAACTCCCCCCACCCTCCGCCCACTGTTTATGAAAGAGAAGAGTGACAGAGAGAGGGAGAGCGGGAGGAATTCCTCCTTTGCCATTACTGGCCGCTCGAGGCGGCCGGAGGAGGAAGAGAGGAGGAGACTCCGGCCGCTCGAGGTGGCCGGAGTGGGGCATTGGAGGGCCACCGGGGGCCCTCCCTTCATCGCGGAACCAAGCCGCTCCGCGCTTGGTTCGGGCCCGGCGGAGTGCCCGCCGGCTCGCCGGGCCCGGCGGCGCCGGTGGCCTCCACCGGCGCGGGGCAAGCGTCCGGTGGGGTCCGGCCGGCCGTGGTGGCCGCCGTGCCACCGGCATGGGTAAAGGCCGCGGGAGAGATCGTGAGAGACAGAGAGAGATTGAGGGGGAAAGAGAAGGAGGAGCTCGGCGACGGCGGCGGCTCCGGGCCGTCGTCCAACCGAGCCCCTCCGGGAAGTGGCCGGCGGCGGCCCTGGCCGCGGCTCAATCCTTCCCCTGTTTCGATCGACATAGGGGAGGAAACGGCTCAGCGGGCCGGCTGGGCCGTCCCCCCTTTTGGGCCCTGTTGGGCCGTCTCACAAGCCATTTTTGGGCCATGATTTGAACCCTGTATTGGGTCAAAAATGGAAAAATAAAAATATGCCCCGGATCAGTGTTGATTCTAGTTTCTGGGGGTATTTTTATTTTCCCATTTGGGCTTATGTATTGGGAGATATTCAAGCCCCAAGTTGGCCCCGGGATTAAACTGGGTAGAGTTAAAAACTATTTTGATATGCTATTTTGGGGACTAAAAATGGGAAAATGATGCTGTAGGTACCCAGATATTCAAATAGCTGGTTTACGGTTTGGATTTATGTTCTGAGGTAAGTAAGTCATTTATTATAATTTTCATAAATTATTAAAATATAAAATTATGTATTTAAAGGCTATATTAATATATATGCATTATTTGAAAAATGAGAAAATGGATTGGTATTATTATTTGCAAATGAGCATTTACTATGATTAGTTTATTATTTATTATATTTTGTAGATAATTGGGTATCTATGTGGACAACTGATCAATTGGTATGACTTTGAAATTTTTAAAGGTTTTATAAATATACATGTGCATTTGACATGTTTAATTCACTGATATAAAAAGTATATGGATTGCATTTTTGCAATGATAGATGCTATTTGGCAAATGTGACATGAAAATGATACTTTGTGTATATGATAATATGTCCCACCATGGTCCGCTATGATATGATATGATGACTCACTTGGCACCGGGACCCAACTCCATAGGGGGGTATATGGAGAACACACACCTGGAAGGTGTGATGTGACAGGATATGCAATATTATGCCACATGGCACCGGGACCCATCTCCATAGGGGGTATATGGAGAACACACTCTTGGGGTGTGTTGTAGCCGGATTTGGCAGGATGTGAGTGCATGACACTGGTTCCAGGACCCTGACTCCCAGGGGATATTTATGGAGGATACACCCGAGGGGGGTGTTACACCCGAGGGGGGTGTTCTGTATATAGTGTGTGGCCGTGGGATATTGGTATAGAATGCATTTTTACATGCTATTTTCAGTGGTTTTATCCTGAAATTGTATATTCTTGATATGTTACATATGGCAACTGCTTCCAAAATTATTTTGAGCATATGATGCATGTTTTGATAACATGGTAAAATGTATTTGAATTATGGAAGCTTGACAAGATGTTTATTATGAAAAATTTGAATTGAATAAAAGCATGAAGTAATTACATTATATTATAATTGGCTTACTTATTGAGTGTGAGCTCATTTAAATCTCACAATGTTTTTTTCAGAGCCACAGAACTGAAGATGGGGATAAAGGGTAGTTGGAACAGCTATCAGAGTGACTTAGATCCAGTCCTTTGTTGTAACCCCATTGAATTATGTATTTTGGCATGTAGCCTAAAACATATGATTATGGTTTGTATTCAGAACCATTTAAATTGGATGATATAATTATTTCTCTTCTTGTATTTAATGTTATATTTTGGGACGCTTGCATGCCCGGCATGCAGCAGGTTGCCATCTCTACATTCAATATAGGGTATGAAGCGTGACATCAGCTTGCATCGTCCAACGCAATATGAATCTATATATGTTCATGGAGCTTAGTTTGTAGTTACTGATCCTTTGCATCGGTATCAATAATCATTTGTTTTGAGGCTTTTGATGGTTTTCTATCCGTTTTGTACCGCTCAACCGAATAAAGTATATCATGATTTCTGATTTCAAAAGTATCGGATAACGTTCATTCATTACCCGACTATTTTTCGCTTCTTTCCACCCAGCAATAATTGAGAAGAAGCGAAGGGAGATTTTGAGTACGGATTAGCGAAGCAAAAACCAAGCTCCACCGTCTACCGTCTCCATTTGCTTGAACGAACAAAGAGCATTTGATAACGGTTTGAGTTCTTGATGGCTAATAATTAGTTTAAGGTACATGAGCATGGCAGGACTTGAGTTGGAAATATTAAATCGGATTCATTGATTCGATTTATACCCAACTTGCAATGAACTAAACAGGTTTAGCTTATAAACAGATTGATCTGTCTTGACCTATATGTTAAAAGTCTGCCTTAAATGCTATCTATGTATTCAACCCGTTTAAGTAATTGGTGAGGCCAGGTTGGATTGGGTTCCAATCCGTCGTATATTATAACTTTTTTGAGAGAAGGTGGGGAGCTATAGGATTGCTGAGCATTGGTCTAGCTATTGCTAATATTCGTTAATTTGAGGTCTCCACTCTTTAGTCTGGTAGTCTTCATTCATTAATTAGTTCTGAATCCAAGCCTCAATCTCTCAATTATTGTTGTTTAGTTGGTGATCTATCTAGATCTTTTCACTCACTACAAGTAAGCCCTAGCCCCTAAGCATTAAGTCTTGATTCTGTGACACCCGGTTCATGTGAACCAACCTTGCTTCAGATGAACCAAACCCTACCTGTTGGTCTTCCCTACCTGTTGGTTTTCCCAGATGGACGTTTCGCTCCAGGTAAAGCGATAAGTCGTAACTCTTAAAACCGAGGCGTCACGCGGGGATTAAATAGAGGATGGAGGGTGACCTCCCTCCTCCTGCCCGGCGTGCGCGCGTTCTTCAGGTAACTTTCGTAATCATGACAGAGATAGAGAGAGAGAGAAGTCTGGTAGAGAGAATGAGAGAGAGAAGAACCAGAGAGGAAGAGAGAGAGTATCAGGAGAGAGCCAGATAGAGAGAGAGAGAGAGAGCGCCTGAGACAGAGAGCGGGAGATGAGCCAGTGCCGGCCGAATTCCTTGGTTCAGGTCCGGCGGCGTGCTCGCCGCCTCGTCGGGCCTGAGACTTGGCCGGCGACCCCGCCGGTGCCGGGGGAGGCGTCCGGCGGGGTAGTGGTGGAGAGAGAGAGGAGAGAGGGGCCAATTGGCCCTTCTCTCTCACGGTGGCGAACCGGCTTCCGCCGGTTGGTTCGGGCCCGGCGGCGTGCTCGCCTCCTCGCCGGGCCCGAGCATCGGCCTGTCGCCTCCACCGGCGCCGGGCGAGCGTCCGGTGGAGGTCCGGCCGGCCAAGGTGGCCGGCCGTGCCGCCGGCACGATTAGAGCCGTGCGGACGGGAAGAAGGAAAAGCATCAAATTCAAATGGAATTAGAGAAATTGGAGAGAATGGATTGTTGGAGGTGGTTGGCGGTGGCGGCAGCCGTCTCCGGTCCGGCCAATGGTGGCCGGACCGCCTCCAAATTGCCGGAGAGACCGCCGGCGTGGTAACAGGCCGCGCGGAGAGAAGGAGAGAGAGGAAGAGAAATTGGGAGAGAGAGGGGAGGAAGGAGGCCGGCCGCGGCGGCGGCCGGCTCCGGCCCGGTCTCCGGTGGCCGGGCCGGACGGAATTAGGCCGGCGGCGGCCCTGGCCGCCGGCCGGAAGCTGTCCCCTGTTTCGGGCGAAACAGGGGAGCGGGGATCAAGTGCTAGAGTGGGCCGGCTGGGCCGGCCTAGTTTGGGCCCTATTGGGCCGTGCGGCGAGAGGTTTTGGGGCTGAGTTTTGGGCCCTGTAACGGGCCAAAAAATAGAAAATAAAAATATGGCTAGAATCTGGGTTAATTCTAGTTTCTAAGGATATTTTTACTTCCCCATTTGGGTGAGTATCGAGGGAGTTATGCGAGCCCGAAGTTGGGCCCGTGAGCTGGTCTGGGTGGGGTGTTAAAAAGTCAAATTTATTTCAGATTTCAGTGAATTGATTATGTACATTGATCCTGTAGGTACCCAGACATCTAATTAGTTGAAGTATCATTTGGATTTTGCGTAGAAGGTAAGTAAGACTATTATGCAAAATTTTTAATTGTTTAGTTAATAAATTGATATATATTTGCATGTTTTGAATTATGGATTTCAAATGATTATTTATTCATGCATATGCCAAAAATGTGACTGTATGTATAATATGTTATGTGGCTACATGTATGTTCTAATAGCTGTGCAAACCACTGTGAAATAATATGAGATACAGATGCATGATGTAGTTGCGATGGAAATGTTAAATAGATTTATATGTGTCGCCGCGGTTCTCCTTTACTATGGCCCCACACATTGTGGTTGTGTTCTGTTATGATATGGCCTCACACACTGGAGATGTATTCTGTTATGTTATGGCCTCACACACTGGAGATGTATTCTGTTATGTTATGGCCTCACACACTGGAGATGTATTCTGTTATGTTATGGCCCACATATTGTAGACGTGTTCGGTTATGGTTGACCCCACATGTTCTACGATGTGTTCTGTTGAGTTCCTATGGCCACATACATTGATGAGAGTGTGTTCTGTTGAGTTTCTATGGCCACATACATTGAGGATAGTGTGTTCTGTTGAGTTCTTATGGCCACATACATCGAAGATAGTGTGTTCTGTTATGGTATGGCCCCACACACCAATGTGTTCTGTCGAGTTTATATGGCCACACATCTGGAGGATGTGCTCTGATAGAGGTATTGCAGGGCCGTGGGACACATAGGAAATCTATAATTATATAAACAGTGGGTTTGCTAGAATGTATACACTGATGCTTATGGGAGGTTCGAATTATGTTAAGATGCATATGTTGATAGCATGTTAAATACAATTTATGACATGATGATTGATATGATGATTAAATTGTATAATAGGCTTACTTACTGAGTGTAAACTCATATCATTTTTCTAATGTTTTTGTCAGAGCCACGGAACTGAAGATGGATAATAGAGATCGGTGGATCTTGTGATAAATAAAATAATGATCCAGCATTTTGCTGTAATTAGTATCAATTATGTGTGTAGGGCTTATAGCCCAAACTTTATGGTGTGTAGGGTTTGTAACCCAAAAACTTTAGTATCAGTTATGAACCTGGTTGGTTTATATATTCTCATATGCATGTTGAAAATTTTGTAACGCCTTGCGTGCCCGGCACGCGGCGGGTTGTCACCCTAGCCAATATTTGGGTCTGGGGCGTGACAGCTTAAGTGGTATCAGAGCCTAGGTTATGACCTAGGGACACGGACATATTGACATGATAACAGTTATGACCCTAGGGACACAGACATATTGACATGATAACACGTAGAGAACATATTTTGATGATATTATACTTAGAGAACCCTGACACTTTAGTTTATGATGATATTAACCACATCTAATTTAACAGGAAGTAGTTATGGCTCGCCGTACTAGGAGCCATCGGTATGAGGAGGACTCTCTGGCCGGTAATGCTGATCAGCCGGTGGGTCAAGGAACTACTGGAGGTTCGGCCTCCGCCAACCCAGTAGGTACTGAGCACCAGCAATTCCAGTCCGAGATGCTTCATGCTCTCTCGGGTATGGCGCAGTCTATGCGGGACATGCAGCATCAGATCCAGCAGGCTTTGACCGCTCAGTCTACACCCCTTCTGCTCCGACTCAGCCTACCCTTCCTATTCCGCAGCTGCAGCCAACCTTACCCACTCCATCAGCACCGCCGACCCAGTCTGCTTTATCTCAATCCTGGGTAGGGAACGGCCGTAGCTTTGCAGATTTCAAGAAATTTGCCCCTGCTCCTTTTTCTGGTTCTAGCAACCCCATTGATGCTGAGAGATGGGTACGAGATATGGAGAAGGCCTTCATGGCCCATGGTAGTCAGGAGTTGGAGCGGATCCGATTTGCTACTTATCTTCTCCAGGGGGAGGCCTATGACTGGTGGCTAGTTGAGGAACAGCGTCGGGGTGGTCAGGTTATGTCCTGGGGAGAATTTAAGGAGGTTTTCTTTGACAAGTACTTTCCTAGGAGTGTACAAAGGAGAATGGAATCAGAATTTCTTAAGTTGGAGCAAAGGAATCTTTCCGTGGCCCAATATGAAGCTGAGTTCACCAGATTGGCCCGCTTTGCTCCAAGTATTGTGACAAATGAACTAGCCAAGATCACCCGTTTCACTGAGGGACTTCGACCCAGACTAATGCAGGCGGTAAATGCTTTTGAACTTCCTACTTACAGTGCCGTGGTAAACAAGGCCTTAATAATTGAAAGGGACATGAATACAGTTCAGAGGGATTGGGAACAGCAGAAGAAGAGGAAAGGGCACAATTCTGGCCAACCCCCAGCTCAGGCCAAAAGGAGGGGTGCACATCAGGCCCAAGCAAGACAACAGCCAGGGGAGGCTCGTTGCTTTCGCTGTGGGAGTTTTCACCCAGGAAAGCCTTGCCGTGGTAGGACGGGTGCCTGCTACCTCTGCGGGAGGACTGATCACAAGATGGCTACCTGTCCCCTTCAGAAGACTCAGCAGCCCTCTTCTAGTCAAGGGTTGATTCAGCAGCAACAGCAGCAACCACTGAGGACCCAGGGTAGAGTCTTCAACCTCACTCATCAGGATGCTGTCGCTTCTAATTCTGTGGTGACAGGTAAACCGTCTAGATTCATACCTAGTATAATACCCTTATTTTCACAGTGTATTGGATAGATTAAATGTTAAATCTTTGATGTTAAAACAAAATTCCACTTATGTTCAGGAATGATTAGGGTAGGCACTGATTATGCTCAGACTCTAATTGATCCGGGTGCTACGCATTCGTTTATATCTGACAGCTACCTGGGCAAGAATGCATCATTGACACCTGAACCTCTAGATCATGAATTGCACATTGCTTTCCCAAATGGTGATACTACGAAAGTTGACTCAGTATGCAAGTCCTGCTTGATTATCATAGAGGATAAGGAGTTGAATGCCAACCTTATTGTCTTCCACTGAAATTCTTTGATGTTATCCTTGGCATGGATTGGTTAGCTTCCTATCATGCTTCAGTTGACTGTTTCAGGAAGATTGTCAACTTCAAGATTCCTTGTCAGCCTGAGTTTAGTTTCATTGGCGGCCAGAAACTTTTAGCCTCAGTGTTCATTTCAGCACTGCAGGCTGAAAAATATCTTAGGAGTGGTGGCCAAGGGTTTCTTGCTGTTATTAAGATATTCAGAAGAAAGAGGCCAAGTTGGAGATATCCCATAGCTAGAGAATTCCCTGACGTCTTCCCGGCTGATTACGGAGTTGCCCCCTGACCGGGAGGTTGAGTTCTCCATTGATTTGATTCCTGGAACTGGACCTATATCCAAGGCCCCTTACCGCATGGCCCCGGCTGAGCTAAAAGAGTTAAAGGACCAATTGCAGGAGCTCCTAGATCGGGGATTTATCAGACCTAGTGCTTCTCCTTGGGGTGCTCCAGTTCTATTTGTTAAAAAGAAGGATGGCAGTCTTCGGCTCTGCATTGATTACCGGGAAATCAATAAGGTAACAGTGCGGAACAAGTACCCTCTGCCGAGGATTGATGACTTGTTTGATCAACTCCAAGGAGCCCGGGTATTCTCTAAGATTGATCTCGGTCAGGTTACCATCAGCTCAAGGTCAAGATGGGATGTGCCTAAGACAGCATTCAGGACTAGATATGGCCATTACGAGTTCTGGTGATGCCGTTTGGGTTGACTAATGCCCCGGCAGCATTCATGGACTTGATGAACAGAATCTTTAACCATACTTGGACAGTTTGTGGTGGTGTTCATTGATGACATCCTGGTGTATTCTAAAAGCCAGGAGGAGCATGTGGACACCTGAAGATTGTTCTGCAAACTCTTCGGGAGAAAAGCTTTATGCCAAGTTGCAGAAGTGTGACTTTGGTTGACCAAGTATCATTCTTGGGTCATATAATATCTAAAGATGGCATATCTGTGGACCCAAAGAAGATTGAGCATTGTTAACTGGAGGCCTTCCAATGTGGCTGAAGTAGAAGTTTCTTGGGGCTGGCTGGATATTATCGCAAATTTGTGGAAGGCTTCTCTCGCATTGCTCTACCCCTAACTCGCTTGACCCAAAAGCAGCGAAGTTTGATTGGACTGAGGAGTGTGAGAAAAGTTTTCAGGAGCTAAAGCAACGCCTAGTATCAGCCCCATCTTACCTTCCGTCAGGATCTGAGGGTTTCACCTTTCACGATGCTTCTCGGAAGGATTGGGATGTGTTCTGATGCAAAGGGAAAGGTGATAGCCTATGCCTCCAGACAGTGAAGCCATATGAGCAAAACTATCCTACCATGACCTGGAGTTGGCTGCCGTGATTTTTGCCTTGAAGATTTGGCGGCATTATCTGTATGGAGAGACATGTGATGTGTATACAGACCATAAAGTCTAAAATACATCTTCACTCAGAAGGAGTTAAATTTGAGGCAGAGGAGGTGGATGGAGCTACTAAAAGATTATGACCTGAACTGCACTATCATCCGGGGAAGGCCAATGTGGTAGCTGATGCCTTGAGCAGGAAGTCCTCCTTCGAGTTAGCTTCTATGATCACTTCCCAACCTCACATTTTGAGGGACCTTGAGAAGTGGGAGGTTGGATGAGAGTACAGCGCCTGATGGACTTGGTGCTGCACTTTCTCCAGCCGACCTTAGTAGACAGAATCAAGTCCTCCCAGAAAGAAGATCCAGACTTCAAAGAATTAAAGTTGCAGTTCAGTCAGGGATCAGAGTGAATTTGCTATAATGGAGATGGATCCCTGAGATTTGATGGCAGGCTTTGTGTGCCTAATGATGGAACTAAGAGCAGAATTTGAGGGAGGCCACTACTCTCCCTATACAGTGCACCCAGGAGGCACCAAGATGTACAGAGACTTAAAGGAAAATTTTTGGTGGAAAGGGATGAAGAGAGATTGCTCAGTATGTGGCCAAGTGCTTAATATGTCAGAGGGTGAAGGCTGAGCATCAAAGGCCTGCGGGACCTCTTCAATCTCTGATGATTCCACAGTGGAAATGGGAGAAGATTACTATGGACTTCGTGACTGGTCTGCCTAAGACCCCAGGAATAATGATGCGGTTTGGGTCATTGTGGACAGATAACGAAGTCAGCCATTTCCTACCTTTCAGTGTTGGAGTCTCGAGTGATAGATTGGCTTGTATGTATATTGACCAAATTGTGAGACTTCATGGTGTGCCTGCCTCTATTGTATCTGACCGGGATACCAGATTTGTATCACAGTTTTGGAAAAGCCTTCATAAAGCCTTGGGGACCAAATTAGACTTCAGTACAGCCTATCATCCCCAGTCAGATGGACAGTCAGAGAGGACCATACAGATTTTGGAAGACATGTTGCGAGCCTGTGTAATAGACTTAGGTGGGGCTTGGGACAACCATTTATCCTTGGTGGAGTTTGCTTATAATAATAGTTACCAAGCCAGTATTCAGATGGCTCCATTTGAGCTTTGTATGGTAGGAGATGCAGATCTCCTTTATGTTGGGATGATGTGGGGGAAAGAAAATTGCTAGGCCCTGAGCTGATCCGCAAACAGTGGAGAAGGTGCATTTGATCAGGGAGCGTCTTCGTACAGCTCAGAGCAGGCAGAAAAGTTATGCTAATGTCAGAAGAAGGAATTGGAATTTCAGGTTGGGGACATGTTTTCTTGAGGATATCACCAACTAAGGATGTAATGAGATTTGGGATCAAGGGAAACTGAGTCCACGTTACATTGGACCTTTTGAGATTTTGAGCAAAGTAGGAGAGGTTGCTTACAGCTTGCACTGCCTCCAAGTCTTTCTGGTGTTCACAATGTATTCCATGTATCTATGTTGAGGAAGTACGTTCCAGACCCCAGTCATGTTATAGCTTATGAGCCTATTCAGTTGAGGAAGGATCTATCATATGAGGAACACCCTATACGTATAGTGGACCGTAAAGATCAAGTACTGAGGCGGCGTACCATTCCCTATGTCAAGATTCAATGGAACAATCATACTGAGAGGGAGGCTACTTGGGAGCTAGAGGAAGAAATGAAATCAAAGTATCCATAATTATTTGAAGGTAATTATCTATCTTAAATTACTGTCTTTTGAAAATTTATAGTGTACTAATTTCGAGGCCGAAATTTTTGTAAGGAGGGGAGAATGTGACACCCGGTTCATGTGAACCAGCCTTGGTTCAGATGAACCAAACCCTACCTGTTGGTCTTCCCTACCTGTTGGTTTTCCCAGATGGACGTTTCGCTCCATGTAAAGCGATAAGTCGTAACTCTTAAAACCGAGGCGTCACGCGGGGGATTAAATAGAGGATGGAGGGTGACCTCCCTCCTCCTGCCCGGCGTGCGCGCGTTCTTCAGGTAACTTTCGTAACCATGACAGAGATAGAGAGAGGGAGAGAAAGTCTGGTAGAGAGAATGAGAGAGAGAAAGAACCAGAGAGAGAGAGTATCAGGAGAGAGCCAGATAGAGAGAGAGAGAGAGAGAGCGCCTGAGACAGAGAGCGGGAGATGAGCCAGTGCCGGCCGAATTCCTTGGTTCAGGCCCGGCGGCGTGCTCGCCGCCTCGTCGGGCCTGAGACTTGGCCGGCGACCCCGCCGGCGCCGGGGGAGGCGTCCGGCGGGGTAGTGGTGGAGAGAGAGGGAGAGAGGGCCAATTGGCCCTTCTCTCTCACGGTGGCGAACCGGCTTCCGCCGGTTGGTTCGGGCCCGGCGGCGTGCTCGCCGCCTCGCCGGGCCCGAGCATCGGCCTGTCGCCTCCACCGGCGCCGGGCGAGCGTCCGGTGGAGGTCCGGCCGGCCAAGGTGGCCGGCCGTGCCGCCGGCATGATTAGAGCCGTGCGGACGGGAAGAAGGAAAAGCATCAAATTCAAATGGAATTAGAGAAATCGGAGAGAATGGATTGTTGGAGGTGGTTGGCGGTGGCGGCAGCCGTCTCCGGTCCGGCCAATGGTGGCCGGACCGCCTCCAAATTGCCGGAGAGACCGCCGGCGTGGTAACAGGCCGCGCAGAGAGAAGGAGAGAGAGGAAGAGAAATTGGGAGAGAGAGGGGGAGGAAGGAGGCCGGCCGCGGCGGCGGCCGGCTCCGGCCCGGTCTCCGGTGGCCGGGCCGGACGGAATTAGGCCGGCGGCGGCCCTGGCCGCTGGCCGGAAGCTGTCCCCTGTTTCGGGCGAAACAGGGGAGCGGGGATCAAGTGCTAGAGTGGGCCGGCTGGGCCGGCCTAGTTTGGGCCCTATTGGGCCGTGCGGCGAGAGGTTTTGGGGCTGAGTTTTGGGCCCTGTAACGGGCCGAAAAATAGAAAATAAAAATATGGCTAGAATCTGGGTTAATTCTAGTTTCTAAGGATATTTTTACTTCCCCATTTGGGTGAGTATCGAGGGAGTTATGCGAGCCCGAAGTTGGGCCCGTGAGCTGGTCTGGGTGGGGTGTTAAAAAGTCAAATTTATTTCAGATTTCAGTGAATTGATTATGTACATTGATCCTGTAGGTACCCAGACATCTAATTAGTTGAAGTATCATTTGGATTTTGCGTAGAAAGTAAGTAAGACTATTATGCAAAATTTTTAATGTGTTTAGTTAATAAATTGAATATATATAGTTGCATGCATTTTTGAATTATGGATTACAAATGAATTAATTTATTTATGTATATGCCAGAAATGACTGTATGTATAATATGTTATGTGGCTATATGTATGTTCTAATAACTGTGCAAACCACTGTGAAATAATGTGAGATACAGATGCATGATGTAGTCGCAATGAAATGTTAAATAGATTTATATGTGTCGCCGCGGTTCTCCTTTACTATGGCCCCACACATTGTGGTTGTGTTCTGTTATGATATGGCCTCACACACTGGAGATGTATTCTGTTATGTTATGGCCTCACACACTGGAGATGTATTCTGTTATGTTATGGCCTCACACACTGGAGATGTATTCTGTTATGTTATGGCCCACATATTGTAGACGTGTTCGATTATGGTTTGACCCCACATGTTCTACGATGTGTTCTGTTGAGTTCCTATGGCCACATACATTGAGGAGTGTGTTCTGTTGAGTTCCTATGGCCACATACATTGAGGATAGTGTGTTCTGTTGAGTTCTTATGGCCACATACATCAAAGATAGTGTGTTCTGTTATGGTATGGCCCCACACACCAATGTGTTCTGTTGAGTTTATATGGCCACACATCTGGAGGATGTGCTCTGATAGAGGTATTGCAGGGCCGTGGGACACATAGAAATCTATAATTATATAAACAGTGGGTTTGCTAGAATGTATACACTGATGCTTATGGGAGGTTTGAATTATGTTAAGATGCATATGTGATAGCATGTTAAATACAATTTATGACATGATGATTGATATGATGATTAAATTGTATAATAGGCTTACTTACTGAGTGTAAACTCATATCATTTTTCTAATGTTTTTGTCAGAGCCACGGAACTGACGATGGATGATAGAGATCAGTGGATCTTTTGATAAACAAAATAATAATCCAGCATTTTGCCGTAATCTTAGTATTAATTATGTGTGTAGGGCTTGTTGCCCAAACGTTATGGTGTGTAGGGTTTGTAACCCAAAAACTTGAATATTCAGTTATGAATCTGGTTGGTTTATATATTCTCATATGCTTATTTGAAAATTTAGTAACGCCTTGCGTGTCCGGTACGCAGCGGGTTGTCACCCTAGCCCAATATTTGGGTCTGGGGCGTGACAGATTCTCTCCTCTCTATATGGTTAAATGACTCTATGTCTATGTTTAATTGGCTCTCTCTTGCAATCCCTCGTTTCTCTTCAGCTGTCTCCTCTCTCAGCCCTCTCTTTCTCTTCTATGGACTATCTCTTTAGTCCTTGTGATTGCACTTTCTCTTCATCTCTCGGTGACTGTAAGTTTCTCCAGTCCTGACCTTCTTTCTCAACCTTTCTCTTCTCTCTCAACGTTTCTCTCGATCATAACCACGTTGGATAATTGGACTACTGAGTGGTAAAAACCCTAGTTCTTGGCAATTCTGCTCTTTTTGAGTTTTGATCATTAATTATTAACTAATCAATTCTGCTCTTTTTGAGTTTTAATAATTAATTATTAACTAATCTAGAGGTTGAAAACTGTAACGACCTGGGCCATCACAGGCGACGAGGATTCTAAATGTGGCTCCCATTGATATGTAACACTTTGCCCGGTATGGCTCTGATACTAAATTGTAATAATTCGGACCCTGTGTGGCTCTGATACCAAATTATAACGATTTGAACCCTTGGTCTGCAGCATCCACGAATCCGTTTCATTATAAGAAAGTAAGATGAATAAGGTCCACATCAACTTGGGCCACCATAGCCCAAAAGGAATCTAATTAGTATCTTATCCTTTTTACTTTACAACATATAAACCACTCAACCAACTTCCAATTTCTCGATATGGAACTATTGAGAAGAGCATCATAAAAACCAAAGTATGGATCTACTAATTCAGGGTCTCTTCATCATGAGCTAGTGACCCAAACAATATCAATCAAATTTAGAGAGTAGGGGTCTTGTTCGTTGTTAATTTCTAGTTGCAGCGAACCCTTTTTGAATTCTTGCGCTCTGATTTATGATGGAGATTTATGGATCTAAGGTGCCATGAGCCTGTGACACTAGCAAACAGGTGAAGCCATTTAATTTTTTTCTCTTCTCTCTCTCTCTCTCTCTTTTCTCTAAATTTTTTTTTAATCAAAGCTTTCATCTGTTATATTTTTCTCGTGCCTTGTAGCTCTTACAAATCTTTTACAAGCAAACGGCCTCACATAGAAGCCTTTTTTCTGATCCGTTTTTATCCAATCCAACTTGACTGCCGCCCCTAGTCAGAACCTACCTATACCGATATGACACGTGGATGAAAAATATATCAGTTATAACTGCACTCCCTCATGACTATCTACGTGTCAACTGTCACTATTCCAGCTCAAGAGAGGCGAAAGAATTGCATCCAAGAAAATGCAATCCCCTTGATGAGGTGAGGATATGGAAAGCTGGTGCCTGCATTTACTTAACCCTTTAGTGGCCAGCTATTTTTTAAACCAATGTCAAAGTTTAAACCGATGTTCTTTAACACCGATTTAACAACTACAGTGTGATAAAAAAAGTTTTTGCAAAGATAATGTTAAAATAAAAAATATTATTTTAGAAATGGTACTTTTCACTTCACCCTTGTCATCATGTCAGCACTGAAAAGTATCAACAGGGATGGAGAGGATTCGGTATGAAAGAGCCTTTTGATTCTCCTTTCAGCAAATGGCCTATCGGAGTTTTATCGTTCATTTTTTTCTTTTTTCATCATAGCAAAAAAATAAATGAATTAAAAAAAAAGAAGAAAGTAAACAATGTACACTATTAAAATTTATTATCTTTTACTTTTTTTAAGAAAAAAAAATAAAAAATATAATAATTATTTAATATATCACAAAGAAGATGAATCAATCCACTCCATCAAAATTTTGAGAGAAGAAAGCTGAGGCTTAAAAGCACAAAAATATGCCACATCGTATGACGCTCACATAATCTGAAAAGCACCACATAGAGTGACACTTTCTTGGAAAAAAAAAAGCGCCAATCGATCTGAAAAGCGTCGCATAGAAAAAGCGTCATATACCGGATCCTTCGCATTTCTTTGACACCTTTTAGTGCTGATACGCTGTTAAGAAGGGAATGAAAAACACTATTTGAAACAGTATTTTTCGCTTAAACATTGCTTTCGCAAATTTTTTTTTTTTTCCACGCTGCAGTTGTCAAACCGGTGTCAAAAGGACACTGGTTCGGAAAAACAGCTCCTTCAGTGGTTGGTGTGTTTTGTCCCCCTAAAAGGACGAAGGTGATGACTTCTTGGCAGGTAATCGGCCATCGGTTCAGTTTGGTGGCTCCAGTCTGCACCCCTGACGGCTGGGATACGTGGTAGCTTTTTCCTTCTCGCTTGCTGCAGCCATGCGAGGCTGCGGTACGACTCAAATTTATCACATATTTAGCGGAGGAATTAGATAGAGCCTAAATAGATTTAGATTAAAATCAAGTAAATTTATTAAACATTATTAATAAATAAATAAATTGCTTCTTCATACATTAATCTAAAATTGATATATAATTAATATAATTATTAAATAAATTAACTTATGTAATACGATCTGATGAGAGGTAAAATTATCATTGCATTATTGACTGTCCATATCGACGATTGGGTCACGCCCAATCTATACATCATGCTAGCCAGCTGGCATAACATCCAAGCGACGAAGCCAAATCACCTCTGACAAAGTCGGGTCACCCCGGCAACCCAAACTGTCTCCGTACCTCGGCCACCGAGCCGAGCTATTCCTCGGTAATCCGAGCTATCTTCATACCTCAGCCACCCGAGCCAAACCATTCCTCGGTAGCCCGAGCTATCTTCATGCCTCGGCCATTCAAGCTGATCCTTTCTATACCTCGGGAAACAAGTTATTCCTTATTCAAGCTGAACCACGGCATTCAAAATACCTCTGCGGAATTCGGCGCATAAGAATTCGAATCCACTATAACTGAATAAAATTTCAGGCGGGAATCATATCCAAAAGTGGCCTAGGGCCCGCAAGAGTGGCCTAGGTCTATATAATCATGAATCTCAAGGTATCAACCAGCTCTCCCAGCCGTCGATCCCCTAACTGACAAGATACGGACCCTACTGGCCTCATAACAAACTTGATTCGAATCCTAACAGCTTTCAGACCTCATTCCGAGCACGTCCAAGGAATCAGGTGATCGCCTATAAACACCACCACCCTCAAGCCCCTTAGGTACGACCATTCTATGCACATTCTTTACATAGTTCTCACACTTGCTCTTAGACTCCATGGAAGTTTCCCTTAAGCTCGTAGCTCTCAAGAGAGAACACCTGCCAAAAAGGGGAGCTCCTCTATGAGAGTCTTCTCCTCACATCTGTTTGCTGTAAATCTCAACTGACTTGGGCGTCGGAGGGTCCTCCGTAGAGGGCAACCCCCACAACACCCTCTGCGTGCGGACTGTCTTGTAGGTTCCGTCCCGAGGCGGCAAGATCGGCGTCCGGATCAGGAGCCATAAGCGCACCTGAGTCGGAGAATGGATTTTCGCGGCAATAGATTGGCGCTAGAGGAAGGGTCTCAAGTCCCATAAACTTGTAATCCAGGAGACAAGACTCAAGAACTAGAGGAAACATCCTTCAATGGCCAATCGGAAGAGAACCAACTCTGAGGCTCAAGATCAGGCTGCTTCTCAAAGGCCTGATACGATTAGTGGGGTAGCACCACCGCTACGACCACCAGCTGAAACTCCTTCACCACCAGCAACGGCGGTAACTCTAGACTAGTTCGCCACTCTGGTTCAGTAGATCTAAGCATTGACCCAGTTGGTCCAGGGATTCCAGGCGATTCTTGGCCCTGTTGTTCCTGCTTCTCAGCCTCGCGAGGAGGCCGCTGCCCCTGCTCCGCCTGCGATCTCCTCTTCCGATCTGCCTGGAGCGGCAGATCACGGTCGCTAGCCTGCAAGGGCGAAGCTAGCGCTGCAGCGAGATGGGGGAAAAGCCTGCTCAGATCCAGGCGAGTTCGCTCCCCCTCCCCGGTGTCTTTCCAAGATTCGACACTGCTACCATCTTCTCCTCGCCCGATCCCTCATACCACTCTGAATGAAGGGATCGGGCAACAGATGCAGGAGATGCGGCGAGAATGGCGTCGGGAGTTAGACTCCGCCAAGCAAGCTCCTCCATCCCAGCCGAAAGCGGAGCAGCGCATCCCCTTATCCGAGAGGATCATGAGGGAAGTGATTCCCCCTCATGTTAAGCTTCCCACCATTTAGCCGTACCACGGATCCACCGATCCCGATGATCATCTAAGCAGCTTCAGGTCCATCATGATGTTCCATGGAGCATCAGATGCGATCATCTGTCGTGTCTTCCCCTCCACTCTAAGGGGATCTGCCCGAACCTGGTTCAACAGCTTGAAACCAGGTTCCGTTGTTTCTTTTGATGAGCTGAGCTGTCTGCTTATCAGCCAGTTCATCAGCAGCCATCGCCAGCGACGGAGATCCGATTCCCTCTCTGAGGTCAAGAAGAGAGAGGGGAATCGTTGAAGAGTTATATCGGCCGCTTCAACACGGCCCTCCTAGAAGTCGACCACCTCAATCATGAGGTGGCAATGTCCGTCCTGGCCGAAGGAGTGTCCAAGGAGGAAGACTTTTATCTAGCTCTAAAGGTTAATTATCCAAAGAGCCTTTCGGACATGATGTCCCTGGCGGACAAGTATGCCAGGGTGAAAGAATCGAGGAGGTTAGCCCGGGCTGAGTAGATGAAGAAGAAAGAGGTAAAGGGCTCGGACAGGCAGCGAGCCCACCGCCGCGCTAGCCCGCCTCGCCACCATAGAGCTCCTCCTCTACCGCCTCAAGATCGAACTCGGAGTCCGGCCCGAAGGTTCGACCGCTATACTCCCCTTACCACACCAAGAGCTTAGATCCTGATAGAGATCGAGCATCAATTTCCTCGGCCCCCTCCACTTTGAGGCAACGGAGCCCAGAGGGACCCAGCCAAGTACTGCTACTTCCATCGAGACTACGGGCACGACACCAAGGACTATTGGCAGCTCAAAAATGAGATTGAGCAGCTAATCCGGCGAGGCAGACTAAACCAATTTAGGGCCCCCCTGAGCCGATTAATGAAGAGAATCGCAAACTTGAACCTCGCCAACTCCCGCCACCAAATCCTCCCGTTATCGGCAATGTCAATGTGATAACGGCAGCCGGATCCCCATCCTCTTGGCCAGGCGAGAAGGAGAATCCACCGAAGAGAGCTCGAGTCGATGAGCTCGCCTTCTCTGATGAAGATCTTGGGGAGGTACAGTACCCCCATTATGATGCTCCGGTTGTATCTTTAAATATGAACAATTATGATGTACACCGTATTTTAGTTGATAGTGGAAGCTCTGTTAATGTTTTGTATTTTGATGCCTTTGTGAGACTAAAATTTCGGGTAGAAAGGCTCCGACCGATGGAGTCCACCCTAGTGGGCTTCACAGGTGACTCCATAACCCCTAAAGGAGTCATCACTCTGTCAGTCCGAGTCGGCACCTGGCCCCGCCTAGCTACCATGTTCATGAATTTCCTCGTGATCAAGCTCAGATCCCCCTACAACGCCATCCTCAGCAGACTGGGACAAAGGAAATTTTTATTTGTTGCAATTGGTTATTTTACTAAGTGGGTTGAGGCCGAAGCAGTAGCCCAGATAACCGAAGCCCATGCCAAAGACTCCGTGTGGAGATCCATCATCTGTCGCTTCGGTCTTCCCCACACCATCATCACCGACAATAGGAAGTAGTTCGACAACCCTAAGTTCCGAGAGTTTTGCGAAGATCACGGCATTCTCCATCGCCTGACCTCAGTCGGACATCCTCAAGCTAACGTGGAGGCCGAGTTAATGAACTGAACTCTCTTACAGGGAATTAAAGCTCGGCTCAACCAAGCGCGAGGCAGGTGGGCGGAGGAGCTCCATCATGTGCTATGGGTGTACCGAACCACTGAAAGGGCTCCGACGGGCCATACTCCATTCAAGATGGCTTTCGGCACAGAGGTCGTTATCCCCATGGAGGTCGGGCTCCCTTTCCCTCCCACCAAAGGCTACTCGGAAGAATCCAATGATGAACAACTCCGGACCAATCTTAACTTCATAGAAGAAGTCAGTGAGAAAGCCCGAATCTGGATGGCGGCCTACCAGCAAAGAACCACCCGCTACCATTCAACTATAGTCAAAGGGAAGTTTTTCTTCCCAGGTGATATGGTACTTCGGAAGGCATCCGTCTCAAAGCCACTGGAGCAAGAAAAGCTATCCCCTAATTGGGACGGTCCTTATCAAATTATGGAGGTAATCAGACCCGACACCTATAAGCTCCAAGATCTAAATGGAAAATCTATTCCTCGGACGTGGAACTCAGATAATCTCCGTGCATACCATCAATAAAAGTACGCTCTCGCTAAACTCATTTTTGTTCATTGAATTAAAATTAGTTTTTGAAGGCCTACAAAATTCGTATAACTCTCCTTGAAAGCTGCAATGAGAAGCAGGTCATATAATCCTCGGCTGGGCTGAGCGATCTCCGTACCTTGGCAACGCCAAGTAAAGTATAATCTTTATAATCCTCGACCGGCCGAGCAATCTCCGTACTTTGGCAGCGCCAAGTAAAATATAATCTTTATAATCTTCGGCCAGGCCGAGCGATCTCCGTACCTTGGCAGTGCCAAGTAAAATATAATCTTTATAATCCTCGGCTGGGCCGAGCGATCTCCGTACCTTAGCAGCGCCAAGTAAAATATAATTTTTATAATCCTCGGCTAGGCCGAGCGATCTCCATACCTTGGCAGCGCCATAAAATATAATCTTTATAATCCTTGGTTGGGCCGAGCGATCTCCGTACCTTGGCAGCGCCAAGTAAAATATAATCTTGAAGCCTCGGCAACACCGAGGGATTTATTATTTGAAGCCTCGGCAACACCAAAGGATATTATATGAATCCTCGGCAACACCGAGTGATATATTATCTGAAGCCTCGGAAACACCAAGGGATTTATTATTTGAATCCTCGGCAACACCGAGTGACATATTATTCGAAGCTTCGGCAATACCGAGTGATGTATTATCTGAAGCCTCGGCAACACCGAGTGATTTATTATCTGAAGCCTCAGCAACACCGAGTGATATATTATCTGAAACCTCGGTAACACCGAGTGATGTATTTATGGAAGCTTCGCCTAAACAAGTAATCTCTCAAACACTCTGACGCAACTAAGAGTCCTATTATGCTTTGGCAGAGGTTAGTAACCTTTCTCCGCTTACCAGCAAAACTATGCAAATTATTTCTTCTCAAAAAATACGTACATCATTCCTCAAACAGGATCATGTTTATTGCATAAGTCCATAGGGCCGCCCAGGCCTTTCTCTGACCCATACAGAGATAAACACTTCCTTCACAAAGGATTAAACGACATGTTGACAAAAACAAAGTAGCAAAAATGCTGCTAAACTTATAGATTATGCTACGAATTGAAAAGCATAAATGAGAGTGGCAACTCTCAACACAAACACATCAGAAAAAGAAACAGATGTTAAAAGAAGAAATAGGAGAAACTTTCTTTATTAATGAAAAGATTACAACCTCTCGAGAGACATTACAAGTGCGTCAAAGCACAGGAAATACAAGCAAATAAAAAGCTCGGCTAAGCAGCTTCGGTCGATAATGATGTCTTTACATCCGACCCCAGAAATCAGAGAAACCAGACATGCTCTGTTAAGCCACCGGTTAATCCCAAAGAACAAAGCAAGCCATCCACGAATCCCTCGAATGAATACGTGGAGGGATCATAACCAGGCCAAGGGCCCGTGGATGCTTATGCCAATGGAGCATCCTTCCAAGTGGGATGCTAGTCTGCTAGCCACTGCCCAGCACATAGCAGGGAACCAGTAGACCCACACATCCCTCCTTCCTCCTCACATGGCAAAAGATTCCTCAGGCGAATGAACTAAGAAATTCAAGCTGAGGGAGGAGGCAAAATTCATATAAGCCATGGGGGGTACGTATGTCGTGCAATTCCTGTGGTCTCCATGGCAAGTGACAAAGGACACATAGGAAGCGCATACGTACGCTCTCCATATGATCTCTGCGGGCCTCCCGTGCGCTCTCCATATGACCTCCGAGAGTTCTTCCCTTGAGGACTTCCTACTTTTCAGCAGCTTCTCCATCAACCCAGTTATCTGGGATGAACCAACCTTCAAAAGGAAAGCTCAGACTTTCTACTCTCAACCTCAATGAAACAGACGCCATGGAAACTCTTACAACTCATAGAAAGGGAAGGCCTTGGGAGATAGCCTAACACGGCCTACATTCCCCATTTTATAGCCAAACAGACCGGAAGCAGCCATTAAAGCAAAAGCCTTAGGATTCAAAACGCCCTGGCCACATTACCACGTGGCGGTTCAGGATAAAAGAGCACTTTTCAGAGCGCGCCAAACGCATTTTCCAAGCCATGACACATGAAAAAAGATTTCTCTCTGATCTCGAATCAAGAGCCTTAAATGCAAGAAATCATCCACCGGTCCTTGAGATACAGGCAGGCCCAAAAAATCATCTTGTGAAAATGATGCCATCCAATGGCGATCAAATGCTTATCTCGTACGATTAAAAGACCTGCGTTGGAAAAGGCCAACAGGATAAAAGCCCTACACAAAAATAAAGCATCCCTCGATGAATTACAAATCCGCCTCATTCGCCCGAGCAAAAAACAAAATGATCTCTCAATAAGGCCGGACCATCCGTCAGATCTCGGCCGAAGGTATTCGCGCAGTTTTTGATCATATCGCACCGAACCATCTTATACCTCGGCTAAACGAGCCAATCACTTATTTTTGATTGACCGAACTACCAGCCTAACCTCGGCCTTGACCGAGACATTTTCTCAAGTCTTAACCGAGCTAGCTTATACACCGGTGAAGCAAATCGGTTCAACTTTGAATAAGTGAGACGTTCAGTTCGAAAAGAGCAAACCGACCCAAAGGCGAGAGTTACACATGATCCACTCGCCGTCAGCTTCTAACACAAACGGCCGTTCAGGCGACAAGTGATTTAAAACAATAAGGAAAAACAGATGGGAACAAAAGATCAATTCATTAAAGTTTTGGCCAAGATACAAGTCTGAAAGGAGAAAAATACATATGCAACCCTTAGGAGTCAGGGTTCGGATCGGTCCCAGGAGCCTCCTCGGTAACATCCGGGAGAACTTGACTTGCTTCACCTACTTCGAATGATGTTGGTTCCTCAGTAGCGAGCTGAGGACGTTCTTCAGGAGCTGCGGCCTCATTAGGATCCAGAATAGCCTCAAGATCGACATATGAGATGTCGTCATATTTCTCTTCTTCAGCCCCCGGGGTGCAAGCATCAAAATGTTTGGCATCCAAAAAAGACAAATCCCATTCTGGATGCGCCCGAGAGATCCTTGCTCGAGTCTTCTCCTCGCCGAACCGAAATGCATCAGCACAAGCCCCTCTACGTTCTCCAGAGAATTGCACAGAATTTTTATACTCTTCCACAGCTGAAGCAAGCTGATTTTGGAGTTTGAGGTTCACTCGGTGACTCGCGGATAACTTCGCCCTTAAAGCTTTTAACTGCTCCTGCACCTCGAGCCCAATTCTCTCCATCTGCAAAACATCAAGGAGTTTGAACCCACAAGCAAAAGAAAAGCACCAAAAGCAAATAAATAGGAAGACACTATACCTCTTCCTCCCGCCGAGCCATTTTATCGCTCAGCTCCTGAACATTCTCCAAGGCTTTCAGCTTGACCGATTTATTTTGTTGCAGACCCTCCTTGAGGTCATTAATCTGGAACTGCTGGTCCCTGATTTCATGCCGAGATTGATCAAGATCATCGATGATTCGAGCAATCTGCTCACTCTGCCACTCCAGCCGATTCTCCATATCGGCAAGTTGATCCCGCTGCTGCCGACATCTACGCTCCTCCTCCTCAAGCTTCCTGCTCCAACTATTCTTCTCCTCACATGATTGGCCCTCAGCTGGCCCCACCTCTTATCGAAATGCTGCTGCATAGCACTGATTTTGTCGTCACATTTAGCCTTGATCTGGGACAACTCCAGGCTGGCCTTATCCAATTGTTTACGAAAACCATGGAGCTCTTTGACCTGAACTTCTAATCGAGAAGCCCTTTCGGCTGCAAGTCGATAAGACTCACTCATCCTTTCGAGATCCGCCTTAGCGGACCCCAGGGCCTCAGAAAGCTGGCTGGTCGAATCCACCCTCGCTCGAAGGTCGGCCACTTCCTTTCTGGCCTGAGCGCAGGCCCTAGTGGCCAAATTCAAGTGCCAAGTCAGCGCCCTTGTGACCAAAGCATTCTGTGAGCATATCATCCACCACCGCATCAATGATATCCTCGGCAACAGGCTCGCCCGTCGAGGAACTCCCCCCCTGCACGCAAAACGGATTTCATCAAGGCAGAGAGCATATCATCCACCACCGGGCTGTGGACAAAAGAGCTCATAGCCAAAGAACTGGCCTGAGGAACTTCGGCCCGAGAGAGCATCCGCTCAGCCTCCTCTGCCAGGACTCTAACCTGCGAGGCCTCGAATGCTTCGGCCCCAACCGAAGGACCCTCGACCCGAACATCCCCTTCATTCAACGACTCTTCTTCTTCTTCTACTGGTGCATCAACCTCCTCTGCGGCATCCCCGAGAACCATGGGAGAGGGATCCTTAGCGGGAGGAACCATGACCTCCGCTAGCCTTTCAACAGGCGGCTCCACTTGAGCTTCGACAGCCGCCACTGCCTCTCCTGACCCCTCCGCCTGAGCAGGGGTCTCTTCCATAAGCAATGGACTCTCCACCTCCGGTGGCTGAAGGACATCTGGCGGAGGGATAGCCGAACGTACCGGTGACATCTCCTCGGTGTCGTCTGATACGACCACTATCTGGAGGAGGGGACCTCGACGGCTCTCTCCGAACTTCCCCCAATGGCTTCCTCTGCTATCTCGCCTCCCTCCGACGGGGAGGGCTTGTCAGTCACAGCTAGCGTTTCCACTTCCTCCCTCTCTGAGGTTGAGGAGCGGCGACCGACACCGTCTTTTCTAAGATCCTTTGAGCGAGACCCGGAAAGGCGAGCCCTCTTCTCGGACCTATGCTTATCCCTGGAGCTAGAGCCCCTATGGCACTTGCCCAGCTCCCTCCTTATTTGACCCGCGAACACGGACCTCTCGGCTAAAAACACAACAGATGCTCAGTTAAACAGCGACAAGATTATATAAACATACCATTAGAGCAAAGACTCACCCTGAGGGTTGATAGAGCTAAGCCCGGCGGCAAAAAAGGGCATCCTCTGCTAACAAGGTGCTGGTAGAAACCTTCGGACCACTGCGAAGGGTAGCCAGATCCATTTTCTCCTACCCACTCAACTCCAAATGCGCCTCTGGATCCATTACATAACTGGCCCATCCTCTCGGAAAATCCGAGCCAATGTTTCCTTCGGCAATAAGAAATCGGGCTTCCATCCCTTTATCGAAGAAGGGTTATCCGAAATCATCTTAAATGACTTCCGAGGGCCAATGTAGGGCCACTCAGAGCTCCTCCCAGAAACCAGGTTGTAGCAAACTCGAAATAAGGGAAGGGTCGCAGTCGCCCCAATGCGACTCACAACGAGATGAACCCGACGAGATTGCGCCAGCTATTCAGAGCCACCATCGTTGGGCATATGTTATAGAACCCCATCACCTCCTGTATCAATGGGTAAAGAGGGAATCGAAGATTCGCTCTCAAGCTCTCCTCGTAGAAGAAAACTCCCCGGCTCAACTCGGTTGAAACCCGGTGCTCGGTCCTCGGCATTCATAAGGCTACATCCCAGGAACTCTGTAAAGTTGGCGAATTCTATCCAAATCCTCTAGGGTGATCTCAGAAGCAACATCGCCTGGACCACTCATATTGGCTGAATGGAGGGTGAGATGTGAACAGGCAAGCAAGGGCTCAGAGATGGAGTAGAAAATCTCTGTGACAGGGACGAAGGAGCGTTGTAGAAGAAGTGCCGCCACAACCCTCTTTAAATAAGCGTTTCAGAAAGAAAGCCCTAGACGTCAAAAACCCTGATACGGGCGACAGAAATAAAGGAGCCCCGCCACATGAAACTTCTGCTATCGTGGCTTGTTGGAAATGAGGCGTTCCCTCCTCGAGCTGCGGCGAAAAATGAAGACGAAACAGCGGCCCGTCATTTACAGGGTTATCATTATCCGCCTTTTTGAATCCCCTAAATAAGATTGCTCTAGAATTCTACTCCCTATATCCGAACTTACACTTCGGACTAGGGAGTGGAAGGCATGTGATGAGGGGTAAAATTGTTATTGCATTATTGACTGCTCACATCGATAATTGGGTCACACCCAATCCAAACACTTTGATAGCCAGCTGGCATAACATCTAAGCGACGAAGCCAAATCACCTCTGACAAAGTTGGGTCACCCCGGCAACCCAAACTGTCTCCGTACCTCGGCCAACCGAGCCGAGCCATTCCTCAGTAATCCGAGCTATCTTCATACCTCGGCCACCCGAGCCAAACCATTCCTCGGTAGCTCGAGCTATCTTCATGCCTCAGCCATCCGGCCGGCAATGCCTCGGCCATTCAAGCCGATCCCTTCTATACCTCGGAAAACAAGTTATTCCTTATTCAGGCCGAACCACGGCATTCAAAATACCTCTGCGAAATTCGACGCATAAGAATTTGAATCCACTATAACTGAATAAAATTTCAGGCGGGGAATCATATACAGAAGTGGCCTAGGGCCCGCAAGAGTAGCCTAGGTCTATGTAATCACTGAATCTCAAGGTATCAATCAGCTCTCCCAGCCGTCGATCCCCTAACTGACAAGATATGAACCTTACTGGCCTCATAACAAACTTGATTCGAATCCTAACAGCTTTCAGACCTCATTCAGAGCACGTCCAAGGAATCAGTGATCGCCTATAAACACCACCACCCTCAAGCCCCTCAGGTACGGCCATTCTACGCCCATTCTTTACACAGTTCTCATACTTGCTCTCAGACTCCATGGAAGTTTCCCCTGAGCTCGTAGCTCTCGAGAGAGAACACCTGCCAAAAAGGGGAGCTCCTTTATGAGAGTATTCTCCTCACATATGCTTGCTGTGAATCTCCACTGACTTGAGTATCGGAGGGTCCTCCGTAGAGGGCAACCCCCACAACACCCTCTGCGTGCGGACTATCTTGCAGGTTCCGTCCCGAGGCGGCGAGATCGGCATCCGAATCAGGAGCCAGAAGCGCACCCGAGTCGAAGAACGGATTTCCACGGCATGAATTCAGATTGGATAACAATATTTTTTTATTTAATATATAAACAAATAAAATAGACAAAAAGAAGTTTTAAGTATTTCAATGTTCTACCGGTTAAAACCTAAAACATAGATTATATAAATTAGATGAAGCAAAAATATTAATATTAATATAATTTATTTATTGAATGAGTTACATGGATCGCGCTTTGCAATCCATATGATATATAGGTGGTGTTCGAAATTTAAACTTTTAACATAATTAATAAATGGATTGAAAGACAGAAAGACAGGGTCAACCCAATCCGTAAACGTTCGCACTTGTGGGGTTCTAGCAGATAGATAATTATAAAGACTGACAAATAGGTAGATGGTCATGGCAAGTTAACCCAAATTCGTATGCAGTGCAGGGAACCAAGGATGGACCTTCTGTTAATGTAGCATTCCGTGGGCTACTTTGAAAGCGTTTATATGGAAAGCAAAAGCATTAATTTGCACAAGCTAAAACCATAGGAAAATTTTCATTATATTAGTTTTCAACGGATTTTAATCGACTTGAGTACTTCTCAAGTTGGGATTAGGTCTCTAGGTGGGATTAATTTGGATAGACTTGCATGGCACGGAATATTAGGTGGCGGGCGCGGGCAAAGTTAAATCGCTAAGCTTTCTTTGAAAGGACATCATCAACTGCTCCAACTCGATCTAATCCCTTCTAATTATCATCACCCTCCCATAAGCGGCAAGCATCTTCACTGCTCTGTTCCGAACGTCAAGCAAACTGGCTGGCAAATCACAACCATCAATCAGACAAACCAATACTAGACTCACGGCTACGATTGCCTGGAGAGCCTTCATGCTGTTGAGCGAACAGCAGCAGATCCGACGTGACTCTTTCGAGGGATCGCTTTTTTTGGCGTTCCACCTCCTTAAAGCCTTCAACAGTTCAACCCTCTGAGGGTCAAAAAGCTATGAGAACTAAGCACGTACGTAAATGAACCATACAAACAAAGCAAGATTTTAAATGCTTCACCCCACCAAATTGAAACGTCTATAGAACTTGAAGGTTACGTGCACCTACCTACCTTGAATCCACAATAAAAAGAGCCAATGTGACTTTAGAGGTAGACTTCAATTTGGATATATAGTAGGCAGAGGGCTTCTCTTCTCTTCTAGCTAGTTGAGAGAGATGGAGTTGCCGCTGTGGCTCGTTGTGGTGGTGTTCCATGGCCTACTCTTTTGCCCAGCGTGGTGCGAGACCCATCATCATGTCTTCCATGCAAGTATCAGCATCACTTATCATCTTAATCATTTTTTATTAGCTGGCTGTCTGGTTCTCGTCACCTGCAATTCGGTGAAGGTCCCAAAAGAATCCATGTAGTGAGACTTCTCACTGGGCCCAAAAGAATCCATGTAGACGATGCTCACTTTGGGACTTCATGAGCATCGATGCTAACTGCTAAGTTCCTTGCAGCCAAGCTGCAACTGTTCGTTATAGTCAGCTATCCTTGAGACCGATATGGTCATTTTATTGGCATGAATGAATATTACGGTGATATTTTACTTAATATCTATATTGCGATGCTTTCATCATTAGATGGTGTTGACATCCAATCTAAATCTCACATCTTTGAAACAAATGAGAGAGAGAGAGAGAGAGAGAGAGAGAGAGAGAATCGATGTTCGTAATTTGAAATGTGGTTGCAGGTGGAAGAGGCATCTTACACCCGGTTGTGTCGAACGAAGAAGATGTTGACGGTCAATGGGCAGTTTCCTGGGCCCACTTTACATGCTCATAGAGGAGACAAGTTGGTGGTCAAGGTCTACAACCAGCGAAAGAGAATGTTACCATACATTGGTATGATCTCTAAGCTCTTATATAACTTCTTCTCTGGTGCACAAAAATTAGATCACAAATTTTACTGCTGCTTGCGTGGCATTCGCCACATTAATTAATACTATTAGAAATAGTTCAGATCCTCCATGGCAACAAGCCTGTGGCCCTCTTCCGTACAAATCGATTCATCGTTGAGAATTGAATGGTATAACGTAGGAAAATATTTTATTTTATCCATACTAAATCCGAAATGGAATTCTTTATCGGATCAGGAATGGTAATTGGTGGAGGTGCGCACTGTGAACATCATCACAAGGATGTGGCTGCATGCATGTCTTTAGACAGCATTTAGTTCAAGAACAAAGAAAACAAAAGAGTTGGAATAAGTCTTTTGTTATCTTATAAAGAGCTTTTGATAAACAAACATGGGCAAGAAATAATTACACTGATCAAATTTGTGTGTCATTTACAACAATACCAAGAGAGCTGCCATAAGTTATTTTTACATTAAGCTTTCATTTATACCTATTTTTACATTTTTGGTGGACAACATGACTCTCATCCAAGCATATATTTCCAAAAAAATGCAGCCAAATGAAAATTAGGATAACTTGCATAATTATTCTGGCATCCATGACTTTTTGTATTGCCACGTAAACCAAACGTAACCTTACATAACGATTTACTCAACATGGAATGCAGTCACATCACTCGTTGGGCGTAGCTCTTATTGGTTTTTCTATTTTTTTTGGCTATCAGCTGCCTTACAAGTGAGGCCTGCTGACCTCAACCATGTACGAGAAAAAATCCTCATAAATGATACATATCAATGATCCGATAATTATTTTCCTTTTAAATAATAAGGCTGGTCAAGATAGATGTAAACGCTATCTTGCACCCAAGAGGTAGAGCAAAGTAGGTGAAGTTCACCTAGCACACCTAAAATGTCCTTTTTTTTTTATTTTTTTATCTTTTTGAAAAATATCCTTTGATGCATGCATGAGTCTAAAATTTCGCTTAGAAGTGAAGTTCACCTACCACATTTAAAATATCCTTTGATGCATGCATGAATATGGGATTTCGCATTGAAGTTTCTGTAGGGATATGTGCTCATAAATAAATAAAATATATTATATTATTAATTAATTTAAAAAAATTTAATATTATTTTTGTATGCATGTTTTGATACTTTAGAAATATCAAAAAATTTTAAATTATTTAATTATGATTTTAAATATTGCATATAAATATTATATATAAAGAATAATAATTAATTTAAAATTATTCATAATTATAAATTAAAGTTAAAATCTTTAATTTAAAATTACTAGCGCAGTTCATTACATTCTGAATGAAACGATCTTATCGAATTATTGATAATAAAATTATCTTGATATAATTTGATTATATAGGACTAAAATGTGATTGATTATGAATCTCTAATAAATTTTGTTGTTAAAATAGAGTATTTAAAATTAGTCAATGATGATCATATATGAATCGATCTTAATTCTGAGTAATTGATAGATTCCTATTTAATGTATTATATTTTTTGATATACCGAATAATAATATAAAAACATAATGTTAAATTCTTGGTATATTAAAAATATGATAACATAAATAGCCAAAATATTAATATACAAGATGAAATCCATTGCTTCGTCAGATGGACGGTTCCATAAGTGTTTGATTAATAATAAGAGCGCTTAATTTATGATTAGATCATAAATATATTATTTATTATAGAATCAATGGTACTTATGAAGAAAGATATAATTAAAGAGGTTAACAAAAATACCTAACTTTAATTATGAACTGTTTATGGAGGATTGATTTTTATGTAGTGACTATATCAATGGATAATTTAAATCCTTTTGAATATAATTAATTTTATAATTTTAAGAGTGCAGTTTCAAATTTTTAATAGAGTAATTTGAAATTAATAATTTATATTTTAATTAATGTGTTAATTAAATGTTAAAATTATTAAAGCTTAAAATTATAATTTCCATAGTTTCTCTGAATGGCTCCATTAAATTATATAAACTTTATGATATGTTGGGTTAAATTATTAATTTAGAATTAAGAATTCTAAATTAATTTTTAAAATTAATTAGATTAATTTCTATTTTAAATAATATGATTATTTAAAATAAATTTAAAATTATTTTAAATTAAAAATTATATGGTATTGTAAGGAGTAAGGAGGCATGTTCCACTAAGATGGTCCATAAAATTATTTTATTATTGGAGGAATATATGGGATCATAGAAGAGAATTTTTTTTCTCTCCCATATCATCACACGTTAAAGATATCAATTGTTTGATAGATTATGGGATTATGAGAGAGATTTTCTTTCTCTTACATCATCTCACGTTAGAGTAATCTTCAAAAGTTGAAAGTTATTTTAAATTTTAATTAATTAATTAATTAAAAAGGAGTGGTAATTATTATTCTATCAAATATAAGATTTGCGAGAGAAAAATAACGTAAGCTGATTTCCATTACCGACAGAGAGTTCGAAAGGATTTGGTGATTCCAAGATGGTATTGATGGAGTTCAAAATATTGGACGAAGGTCAATTTCATCATCTTCTTATTATTTTTATTATTAAATTAATATGAGTATAGATCAATAAATAAATTTTTTTAAGATATACGATTTGATCCTTATCTAATTTCCGTAAATATTTTAAAATTGATTTGAGATAACTTCCTTGTTGATGGTGCAATATCCAAATTAGCAGTATCAAGAGTCCATTCAAGTAACATAGGTAATTGAAAAAAAAAAGAAAAGGAAAAGGTTAAGTTTTGTGACCGCTTGTTACCATCAAGAATTGAAATTTTGAACCAAAAATTCTTGTAACTCATGTCAGACCTCTGAATTGCACCAATTATCTCATGACATGAGGAAATATTTAGGAGCAAAGAGTTGAATCCAAATTTTTAGTTGATAAAGCAAAGCCTTCCTATATACCGTGATGTGATGCAACGGGTTGCGTCCATTTGAGAGAGGTTAGAAGTATACGACAGCCTAAATTCTTTCAATAAATTTTGCATCGATGTCATGTGATGCACATTAGCTGCATGCGTACTTTTGGGCATGTTCTACTTGTCCTAGGCATTTGTCATGTCGTGGAAGAGGGTTATACGCAACTTGGTTGGTAACATCTTGCTAAACTAGGCCATGAATAAGACGTGACTTTAATTGAGATGCAAGCTCTTGACATTAGAGGCAACTCTAGTACTTGTGGTCCTGCACTCCAAAATTCTAAAGAAGAAAGCATCCCACTTGAATCTTCCTTCCTCTTTTCAAAAAATGGTAAGAAAGCCTCGATCACTCTCATGAAGACCATGAGAAGAAGGGGACAGAAATACTGGAACATACATTAAGTACGTGTGAACGTAAAAATGAATGCAGGCATGGAGTAAAGCAACCAGGGAATCCATGGTCAGATGGCGCCGAATTCATCACCCAGTGCCCCATCGGCCCGGAGAATTTTTCATTTACACCCTCATATTCACCAACGAAGAAGGGACCCTCTGGTGGCACGCCCATAGCGACTACACTCGAGCCACGGTTCACGGAGTCATCGTCGTGTATCCCAGACATGGGACCTCATATCCCTTCCCAAAGCCCTGTGAGGAAGTCGTCATTGTACTCGGTCAGTATACATTGGATTACAAAGCCGTGATGGCATTCACACGCATGGATATAATTCCTAATGGATGGCTGACGGTTTTCTTAATTTCTTCTTCTTCTTCTCCTACTTACTGGTTACAGGAGAGTGGTGGAACAGCGATGTGAATGCAGTGCTTGAAGAAGCCCTTGAAACGGGAGCAGACCCTAACACGTCAGACGCATACACTATTAATGGACAACCTGGTGATCTCTACCCTTGCTCCAAACCAGGTAGTTCCAGTTCTGGAGCGTTGGTTGAACAAAACTTCTTGGGATATTTCACATTTAGTCGATTATTAACCTACCTAATTATCTCTTCGGCCTCTTGGGACTTTATTGGTCTTCAGAAATAATTAGGAAGCCGTCATAAATCCCATCAAAACTTTTTTTTTTTTTTTTGTGTGCAAATTGATAATTGCCTGACCGAGCAGGCCTAGTTTTTATTGACCTACTATAACATCTCATGATTCATATCATATCAATTTTTTAAAATTTTCAGTACTTTCTACTCTTCAACAACTGTGTAGACAAAAAAAACAATTGTATGCATCTTTTCTTTATTATATATATAGTAAGAAAATTATTATACAAAAAAATAATTCTACATACATAGTGAGAGAAGAACTGCATGTTAGAGGCATTTTATAGAATGGGTTGTATTTTACTGTTTTAATTAACAATAAATTTTTCTTAAGTTTGATTCACAATAGAAGTAGAAGCGAGCCGGCAGGATAAAGCTGAAATTACAAGAACATGCTACAAGGATATGATTTGGCTAACAATGGAATTTTGACATGTCACAGCACGAAATTACGTACTTTTGTAGTCAAGAGAAATAAAAATGAATATGGTTGATAATTAGCAATTAATGGACCCTAGGAGTAAGGGATCTCAATTAATTCTCTCAAGGAGAGGGTTCCTACATATATATAATTCTCAACAAATATTATAGATGGACTTAAAAGTAATTGAATTATCCTCATTTCAGAAATCAGAACTTGACGTACGTCTCTTTTATTTTGCATTTCTCCTGCAGGGACTTTCAGAATGCTTGTAGAACGTGGCAAGACCTACCTCCTCCGAATGGTGAATGCCGCAATGGACAACGGCCTATTCTTCTCGATCGCCGGTCATCTGCTCACTCTCGTCGGGTCTGATGGGAGCTACACCAAACCACTAACCACAGACTACATCATGATAAGCCCGGGTGAGACCATGGACCTACTACTAAATGCTAACCAAGACCCTGGAAACCTCTACTACATGGCAGCAAGAGCATTTAGCTTTCTCCCCGTCGACAACATTGACAACACCACCACCACTGCCATCGTCCAATACGCATCCAATTACACCCTCCGATCTACCACTCCTCTTCTTCCACTGCTTCCCTTCTACAATGACACAGAAGCAGCCACCAACTTCACCTTCTCGATCCGTAGTCTAGCAAGCATACGCTGCCCGATCGATGTCCCTACAACGATCGAGCACCGGATAATAGTCACGGTGGCCGTGAACGAGCTCGACTGCCCAAGAGCCTCCTGTAATGGGCCTAATGGAACCAGGCTCTTATCGAGTCTTAACAACATAAGCTTTGTGAACCCTGCCACAGATATACTTGAAGCGTACTTCAAGGGGATAAATGGGGTTTTTGGTACAAATTTTCCAAGCAGGCCCCCGTACTACTATAATTTTACAGCTGAGAACCAGCCACTGGACCTTTTGAAGCCTAGGTTGGGGACGGAGGTAAGGATTTTAGAGTATGGTGCAACAGTGGAGATCGTGTTCCAAGGGACGTCGCTGGTGAGGGCCGAGAGCCATCCCTTGCACCTGCATGGATACAGCTTTTACGTAGTGGGGTGGGGATTTGGGAATTTTAACGAAGAGAAGGATCCGTTAGGATATAACTTGGAAGACCCTCCGCTGAAGAATACGATTGCAGTTCCAAGAGATGGATGGGTGGCCGTCAGATATACAGCTAATAATCCCGGTGAGTTTCCATAGTTCATATATATATAGCACCCAGCGCTTATTTTCTGAAGTCCTCTTTCTTTTGTAGTTATATTTGCTAATGTCCTAAGGAGTGTGCGTGTGTATATATAAATATATATATATATAAACACACACCTTAATTAGGTGTTGGTGAACCACGGGATCGGAGCAAAACCTAGCCCAGGCCCACTTGTAGTCTTACTTCTCTCCCTTTTCTAGATTATAGAGTTGAGAAGAACCTCTTCTATATATATATGAACGCCCTATTTTGTTATTCATCCTGTTCATGCTAACTTGGATTGTGTATTGTGGTCAGGAGTATGGTCCATGCATTGCCATTTTGAGCGCCATCTACTCACGGGGATGAACACCGTGTTCATCGTGAAAGATGGGGCAAACCCCGGGGAAAAGCTGCTGCCTCCACCTCCTGGCATGCCGCCATGTTGTAAACCCTGACTGGAAGCACGCTATGATCTGGCTTTGGGACAAGCTTGATATGGACTATTATTAATTCCAGTGTGCATGTTATCTATTATATCTCGTAAAATGAAGTTTGTATCGATGTTTGCTGTAAAAACTTTAACGAGTACGTAAATGCCAGAGAAACAATATCTACGGTTGGTTTGTGCATATATCTTCAGCCAATTTCAGCCAGTGACGGACGCAAGTGCAGATGAACTAGGTATGAGTGGTGGGCTTTGACCTTTAATTTCTTTTTTCTTTTCAAGATAAAGAATAAAAAAAAGAACACATAATACACACATATATATTACACATATATGCAAGCATACATGCGCGCGCGCGCACACACACACACACATATATATATATATATATATATGATGACGCCCAATCACTGATCCTGCACGTCGAAAGCGGATGGATTATCCAGGTTCCTCTTTACCAGGTTACCTGCAAGGAAGTCCCACTACCGAGAGGATTCTCCGGTGGGACCCTCCGATGCCCAAGTTAGCAATTGAGGTCACAGCTAAAGAGGAGCTCGAATAGCTCTTTTTAGATGAAAGGGTGCTCCAGAGGAGAAGAAAGTTCTCTCTGGGTCTCAAGATAGCGATTTTCCGTGGAATATTGTGCATACCTATTTACTGAGTGGATTCATCTTTTTATAGGGGTTGACCCTAGCACGATCATGTGGGATTCCGTGAGGAGAAAATATCCGGAGTTCTTGGGAGTTGCATGAATCTGTGCTGGTTGGTGGGTCCTGTCTCATCAGAAAGGGAGAAAGTGGCGGTTGGTGGGCTACGTCCCATCAGCCAGCGGGGCTGTTGGGTAGTTGGGTCCAGTCCCATCAGCAACGTGGCTAGCGGGTAGTTGGATCTAGCGTTGTCTGGCGGCGCGGTAAGAGAGGTAGCGTCCCGAGCCACCAGGGCCGTGTTGGGGCAGGTTTGGAGGAAACTAGGAAGTCTCGACTCTCTTGGGGGAGCCGAAGCTTATCTGGGACGTCGGCCAAGGGTGGCCAGGGCTGACCTAGCCGACCAGGATGTGCCGGGTCGGGGCCGACTCGGCGGGCTTGGAGATGCCGGGACCGAGAAGGGCCGACCAAAAAAGGTCGGGGCCGACTTGGCAGGCTTGGAGACGCCGGGACCGAGAAGGGCCGACCAAGAAAGGTCGGGGCCGACTCGGCGGGCTTGGAAATGCCGGGGCCGAGAAGGGCTGACCAGCAAAGGTCGAGGCCAACTCGGCGGGCTTGGAGACGCCGGGGCCGAGAAGGGCCGACCAGGAAAGGTCGGGGCCGATTCGGCGGGCTTGGAGACGCCGGGGCCGAGAAGGGCCGACTAGGAAAGGTCAGGGCCGACCAGGAAAGGTCGGGGCTGACTCGGCGGGCTTGGAGACACCGGGGCCAAGAAGGGCCGACCAGGAAAGGTCGGGGCCGATTCGGCGGGCTTGAGATGCCGGGGTCGAGAAGGGCCGACCAGGAAAGGTCAGGGCCGACTCGGCGGGCTTGGAGACATCGGGGCCGAGAAGGGCCGACCAGGAAAGGTCGGGGCCAACTCGGCGGGCTTGGAGACGCCGGGGCCGAGAAGGGCCGACCAGGAAAGGTCGGGCCTAACTCGGCGGGCTTGGAGATGCCGGAGCCGAGAAGGGCCGACCAGGAAAGGTCAGGGCCGACTCGGTGGTCTTGGAGATGCCAGGGCGCACCCATGCTTTGATTCTGCCGAAATTACCCTTGGGGCTACATTAGCCACATCAGATGCCCCCCGCTCCTGAGCGCCAAGGGCTGCACATCTACAATCCTTTGGATGAAAGGGGCGCGAAAATTCAAAAAGAATGATTGCCTCCTTTAGTGCGCTTTAAATGGGCTGATGTGCTGGCGCTTTGTTTCGAGGCAGGGTCGCTTCGAGGATCTCCCGTAATCATGCGTTAGGTGGTGATGACGTTGGCGCCGGATGCTCGGAGAAGGAGCCCATTGGGTGATGGAAAAAAAGGCGAAGGCATCATTACCACTCTATTTTCTATGGCCCACGATTGGCTGGGGATCACATCTTCTGGAGTGGATCGAGGCGGCATGCCTCAGGCACAGGCGTGACTTTCGGTTGGCAGCCTACAACGAAATGGGCGCGCACCAGATGGCGGAATCTGGGGCGGCGTTAGCTAGAGACGGGGGGCTATAAAAACCCCCCCAAGGGCCTGTAGAAGCCTTTACGCTGCCATTGCTTTCTTCTTCTACTTTCTTCTTCTTTGAGTTCTCCTGCGACCTGAGTCTTTCCAACTCCCAGGTTAGTTTCATCCCCCTTTTTTACCTATGGACCGCCGTGCCATTAGGGAGGGCAAGAGACATGTAGAAGAGTCTTCCCAGTCTAGCAGTGAGGACCAGGCCCCTGTAGCTAGAAGTCGAATGCCTCTGTCGGTGGGCGGTGTAGTCATCCATGGTGAACCGGGGGCAGCAGGACCCCCGATCACCTCCGGTCTTCCTATTAGGGCAGTTCCCTTGTCCTCTCGTCGTCCGGCGCTTCCTCCAGCGGTGAGTTCCGATCCAGCGGGGCCAGCTGGGGTGGCTTCCACCATGACCTCTAAGGATATAGAGGCCCTTAGAGTTAAATACTATGTCCCTGACTTTATTGACCTGTCCGCACCGGGGCCCGAGGACAGGGTGACCTTCGACCATCCAGGCCAGGTCGCTCTGTACGAGGAGTTCTTTCGATGCGGGCTGCGCCTTCCTTTCCATCCTTTTTTCCTTAACCTCTTAAATAGATATAGGTTAGTGCCGACACAGTTGACTCCGAGCTCGATTTGGATCATTTGCGCCTTTGTAATCCTTGCCACTTCGAGGGGGCCCGCCCAGGGCTGTCCCTGTTTCGAGCTTTCTATAAGCTTCGCCGCCAAGGTGAGGGTGCCTGGTGGGCATTCACCGCCAGGCCTGGTAGAGCCTTCCCACTGGGTCTCCCATCCAAAATTAGAGGGTGAAAACCTAGATTTCTCTTTGCCCATGTCAAGGGGGTTAGGGCTGCTTGGAGGGAGCCCGATACCAGCTCCAACGAAGATTCCACCGTAGGGGATAGGGATAGGGAGTTATTCACCCTATTATCCAACTGCCAAATTCCCAATTACAAGGAACTCCTGTCCGATGAGAACCTAGTAGAAGCCGAGTTAGCCCCATCGACCGGTGAGCTTGGCGCCTGAATCTTTCTGTCCGTCCGTCGATTCATTGCATGCCGCTACTGATGCTCGTTACCCTTTTGTGCAGCGATGAGGGTTTCTGCCAGCGACTTTGAGGCCGTTTTGAGGCAGAAGAGGCAGGCAACTGGAGAGTTATCCAGGCCGGTGAAGAAACCCCAAGGAAGGGAGCCGGCTAGGCCGGCCGCAGCCCCCACAGCTCTGACACCCGCGGGAGAGACGGCTGAGAAGAAGCCGGTTGTAAGGGCGGCCCGGAAGCCTGCGAGGGCCGAGATCGAAGAAGGGAAAATTTCGACCACCACCGAGGCAATGGTGGTGGTTTTGGATGGAGAGGAGGAAGCTCCCGCCGCTGCCGATGTGCCTGAGGCGGGGCGGGTCACTGTTGCCGTTGGCCCTCCGACCGCTGCCGAGCCGGAGAGAGAAGGTGCTCCCCCAACCATCAGTGAGGGGGAGCGGGTCGCTAGGGAGGCCCGGAACGGGGCGAAGGTGACCGAGGAGCCAAGGGGGGAGCCGGGGAACTCATCCCACCAACCGGCCTGGCGCCCGGCCCGTCTCCAAGCCAAAGGCCCACAGGTGGGGCAGACGAGGCTGGTTCCCCCGATCAGTTCAATGGCGGATGGCGTGCAGGCCTTCCGCCTCTGTCAAGGGTCCGAACCGCTAAGCTCGAAGAGGAGATGCGGGGGATGAGTCACTCCACACTCCTGGACATGGTAATGGTTTCTGTTGTCAGGTAAATTTTGAGCACTTGTAATTTTCCCATATTTCTTCTTTTTCTCGTAGCTAACATGTTTCCTCTACTACAGTTGGTCACTGGAGCGTTGGGCCTTCGCGAGGCACTGGCCCACTCTTCTACCACAATCTCCAAGGCCCTGGCGCGGGCCGACAAGTATAAGAAGGAGAGCATGGTGCAAGCTGAAAACCTTGCTCGCCTACACCAGGAAACCTCGGCCCGCAAGGAGAATTGGGCCGGTCGCATGAGGGAGATGGAGAGCCGGGTTGAAGTCGAAAGCGCCGGGCCTCCGCGGCCAAGGCCAAGATGGAGCTAGCCTCAGCAAGATCGAGGGCCGCCGCGGCGCAGAATGAAGAGTTGACTTAGCAGCTCCAACGCGCTGAGGAGGAAACTCGGATCGTGGTGGAGAGAGCGGCCGCCGCGGAGAAGGCAGCGGCGGAGGCTGCAGAGAGAGCGACCGCTATAGAGAAGGTGGCAATGGAAGCGGGCTTGGAGAAGGCCGGGGCGGTGGCCTGTGCTGACGAAGCCAGCGCCCGTGCCGCAGAGGCCGAGAGCAAGGCCTGGGAGGCTGAGGCCAGGGTGCAGCGGGCCGAAGCCGAGGCAGGGCAGGCCGTCCCCAACTACAAGGCCTCACCGGAGTTCAAGCAAGAAGTCGTCGAGGCCAGCCTCGATGCCTATGTTAAGGGCTTCGAAATGTGCAAAGTCAGAGTATCCGCGGCCCTCAAGATCAACATTGCTGAACTCGAAGACATCCGGCCTGGGGATTCTGACGAGGAGCTGGAGAAAAAGGATGAAGGGAAACCCGGCCCCGGCGAGCCTTAGGCTATTTTTTTTCTTTTACTTTATTGTATGTAATCGGCCTCAGGCCCAATTTTGTATCCTTCTTCAATAGTCAATGAAAAAAAAGACTTTTTCCCCTAACTTCTTTGTGTTTTGATCCATCCTACCTTCCTTCTTCTGAGAAAAATGCATTACTGTGCCTTACTTCTTGTAGCCAAACCGTATATGCTGACGACATTGAAGCCGAATATAGTATCTTTTAAGATGTTCCATGACTCCAAACTTAGCCAATATTCGAATGCGTCTCTAGGATGTAGGCCGGCCATATGAACAGTCACTTAAGACGTTTCATGCTGTAGCAGGCTGTTTGCAAGAAGGCTTGCTTACGCATGAGTCCCCCAAAGGCTTGGAAAGATTTCCGGGCGGCTTGATGCCAAGCCTAACTTTGGAGGCGTCTCGATTGACCAGAGACGGTTGAGGTTGATTCTGCCATCGTGGGGGATTTGCGTGTTGCCTGAGGGGTAGCTCGACCGGGTACGGAGCTACTAGGGCCTTAACCAATTTGGGGCACCGTCGTGCCGGGGCCGAGTGGTGTCCCGTTAGCCGTGATGCCGGCGAGCTCCTTTTGAACCACTTGAGGGGTTTGTGTGCCGCCTGAAGGGCGACTCAATTGGGTACGGAGCTGCTAGGGTCTTAACCGACTCGGGGGCACCGCCGTGCCGGGGCCGAGTGGTGTCCCGTTAGCCATGATACCGGCGCTCCTTTTGAATCACTTTAAGGGTTTGTGTGCCGCCTGAAGGGTGACTCGACCGGGTACAGAGCTGCTAGGGTCTTAACCGACTCGGGGGCATCGCCGTACCGAGGCCGAGTGGTGTCCCATTAGTCGCGATGCCGGCGAGCTCCTTTTGAACCACTTCAAGGGTTTGTGTGCCACCTGAAGGGCGACTCGATCGGGTACGGAGCTGCTAGGGTCTTAACCAACTCGGGGGCATCGCTGTGCTAGGGCCGAGTGGTATCCCGTTAGCCGCGATGCCGGCGAGCTCCTTTTGAACCACTTCAGGGGTTTGTGTGCTGCCTGAAGGGCGACTCAATCGGGTACGGAGCTGCTAGGGTCTTAACTAACTCGGGGGCACCGTCGTGCTAGGGCCGAGTGGTGTCCCGTTAGCCACGATGCCAGCGAGCTCCTTTTGAACCACTTCAGGGGTTTGTGTGCCGCCTGAAGGGCGACTCGATCGGGTACGGAGCTGCTAGGGTCTTAACCGACTTGAGGCACCGTCGTGCCAGGGCCGAGTGGTATCCCGTTAGCCGCGATGCCGGTGAGCTCCTTTTGAGAGATTTGGTCCTTGGAGAGTAGGCCATAACATCAGAAGGGACCTCCCTTTATTGCTCACGCCCTAGGAGAATACATTATTGATAATATTGACGGAGGTTATCTGCATTCCAGGTGCGTGGAATGGGTTGTCCATCAAGCTGCTCTAATTTGTACACCCCCCGGTGGAGTGCCTCGGCGATGCGATAAGGGCCTTCCCAGTTGGGGGATAGTTTTCCCCCCTCAGTAGGCTTTGAAACCTCAGCTTTTCTCAAAACCATATCTCCGCGGTGGAAAACCTTAGGGCGAACTCGAGCGTTGTAGTACCTGGCCACTCGCTGATGGAAAGTCACCATGCGTAGTCTTGCCCGATCATGCGCCTCGTCGATGAAGTCCAAATTAGCCCGAATTAGCGCGGAGTTGTTTTCTTCACTGAAGGACTCCATGCGTGGACTGGGTAGTCCGATCTCGATAGGAATGATGGCCTTGGATCCGAAGGCGAGACTGAAGGGAGCCTGTCGGGGCTCTGGGGGTCGTGTGATAGGCCCATATCACGTTGGGGAGCTCCTCCACCCAACGACCTTTGGACCCGTCCAACCTGGTTCTGAGTCCTCTAAGGATGGTGCGGTTCATAACCTCCGCCTCCCCGTTGGTTTGGAGGTGGCCAACGGAGGTGAATCGGTGATGAATGCCCAGCTCGTCGCAGAAGACTTTGAATGCTTCGTTGTTGAATTGGTGGCCGTTGTCCGTGACAAGGGTGTGAGGCAGGCCAAAGCGGCATATGACTGACTTCCGAAAGAAAGCTTTGACTTTGCCTTAAGTGATCTTGGCTAACGCTTCGACCTCGACCTATTTGGTGAAGTAATCAATGGCGACTAGCAAGAACTTCCGTTGCCCAGAAGCTGGGGGGAATGGCCCAAGAATGTCCATTCCCCACTGAGCGAAGGGCCATGGAGCTAAGAGCGGGTTCATCGAGGTAGATGGTTGATGCTGAATGTGTGCATGGCGTTGGCAACCGTCGCATTTCTGAACTAATTTAGCCGCATCCTCCCTCATAGTGAGCCAAAAATATCCCTGATGGAGGGCCTTTTGGGCTAAGGATCTGCCCCCCAGATGGTTTCCACAGATGCCCTCGTGGATTTCTCTGAGGATGTAGTCGGCGTCGGCAGGCCCCACGCATTTGAGCAGGGGTTAGGAGAATGACCTTATGTATAGACACCCATCGAGAAGGATGAATTTGGAGGCTTTCCATTTGAGCAACCTGGCTTCGTTGCGGTCATCAGGGAGTGTGCCGTCAGTGAGATAACGAATGTAGGCATCCATCCAGGTGGGCTCTTGGGTGAGCGGAAGGATTTCCTCACCACCCTCTATACTGGGTCTTTCCAAGTATTCAATGTAAGCATCCCTTGCCATGTCGCTGGCAGAGGTGGCCAAACGAGAGAGGATGTCGGCCTTGGCATTTTCACTTCATGGAATGTAACTGATATTGAAGTAAGCTAGTGAAGAGGTCAGGAGCCGAACCTTGCCCAAGTATTGAGTCATAGCAGGGTCACGCGCCTCGTATTCCCCATTGATTTGCCCATAGACGAGTTGTGAGTCCGTGAAAGCTCTGAGATGCTTTATTTCGAACTCTTGGGCCAGCCTTAACCCGGCCAGTAGGGCCTCGTACTCAGCTTGATTGTTGGTGGCTTCGAATAGAAACCGCAGGGCACATTCTGTTCTCTCTCCGCCTGGTCCGGCAAGAATGAGGCCAGCGCCACTTCCTTGAGAGTTCGATGCACCGTCCACATGAAGGATCCAAGTTTCCCATCTTCGCCTGGCTCTGGCTCGCACTGCTCCCTGGAACCTCTTCAGCCATCTCCTCTGCCCAGGTGCATTCAACTAGGAAGTTGGCCAGAACTTGAGACTTCAGAGCTGATCGAGCCTAGAAAGAGAGGTCGAATTCTCCCAGCTTGATGGCCCACTTGGAGAGTCGCCTAAGGTGTCGGACGAGCCAGGATGGCTCGCAGGGGTTGATCCGTGAGCACCACAATAGGATGGGCTTGAAAATACGGGCAGAGACACCATGCAAAGACTATCAGGGCAAGGATGACCTTTTCCGCTTTGGAGTATCTGACTTCTGCATCATGAAGGACCTTACTCACATAGTAGATAGGCCTTTGGGTTCCATCAGTATTGAGACGCACCAAAACCAAACTAACGGCTTCCGAAGAAGCAGCTAAGTAGAGAAAAAGACTTTCTCCGTCTCTTGGCTTGGATAGGAGCGGAGGAGAGGACAGAAACGCCTTCAACCCGTCGAAGGCCCTCTGGCAATCGTTAGTCCACTCGAAGCTATTCTTCTTCCACAAGACTTTGAAGAAGGGCAAGCATCTCTCGACCGATTTGGAGAGGAAACAACTTAGAGCTGCTATCCTCCCAGTTAATCGCTGCACTTCCTTCTTGCTGGATGGTGGCCTCATGTCAAGTATGGCGCTGATTTTCTTTGGGTTCGCCTCGATCCCCCGCTGGGTCACTATGAAGCCCAGGAACTTGCCTGCCGTGACCCCAAAAGCACATTTCTTGGGGTTCAACTTAACTTGGAAACGACGGAGGTTATTGAAGGTCTCCTCCAAATCGGAGACATGATCAGAGGCGCGGGTGCTCTTTGTCAGTATGTCGTCTACATAGACTTCCATGTTCCGGCCTAACTGGTCTTGGAACACTCTGTTCATCAACCTTTGGTAAGTTGCCCCCGCGTTTTTGAGGCCAAAAGGCATCACTTTGTAGCAATAAATGTCTTTTTCTGTTACGAAGGAGGTGTGCTCTTCATCGCTGGGGTCCATCCTTATCTGATTGTATCCCGAGAAGGCATCCATGAAGCTGAGGAGTTCATGCCCGGAGGTGGAATCTACCAGCTGATCAATCCTTGGCAGGGGAAAGCTATCTTTTGGACACGCCTTGTTGAGGTCGGTGAAATCTATGCAAATCCTCCAGCTCCCATTATATTTGCCTTACGCACCATGACCACATTGGCCAACCAACTGGGGTAATGTGCCTCCCAGATGTGGTCGGCACTGAGTAGCTTGTTGACTTCCTCGTCAATAGCTTTTTGTCGATCAGGAGCAAAGCTTCTCTTCTTCTGGCGAATTGGATGGTGTCGCGGTTCAATATTGAGCTTGTGAGTGATCACTTCTGGGGGGATGCCGGGCATATCAGATGCTGACCAGCGAAGACGTCTGAATTAGCCCGCAAAAAGGATAGGAGATGCTCCGGTCCTCTAGAGGAAGGAGTCCGCCAACACGGACGGTTCTTGCCAGGTCATCTCCAAGAGGGAAGGTCAAAAGATGTTCAGCTGGCTCTCCTCCGTTGTTAGAGTCTTTGGGGTCGGATGCTTCAAAGGTTGGTTCAGCCTCCAGAGGACTTGATGCCGCGTGATAACAGGGCAGGACTGGGCTGATCTCACCGTGCATCTCCCCGACTCCTCCGCATATGGGGAACTTCACTAATAGACGCCGGATGAAAATAACTGCGTCCAAAAGGTTCAAACCCGGACGCCCCAAAATGGCGTTATATGCCAAGGGAACCCTCACAACCAAGAATTTCATAATTACTGTGCTTTGACTTGGCGGCGTTCCGACTGTCACGGGCAAAGGTATTTCGCCTTCAACCCTCACGGAGTCTCCAGTAAAACCGACCAAAGGGGTCGCCATAGGCTGAAGGGAGTCCAAAGATAATCCTATCCGAACAAAGGCGTCGTAGGTAAGGATGTCAGCTGAGCTGCCACTATCAACTAATATCCTCTTTACAAGGTGCTTAGCGATCTTCATAGAGACGACGATACCTTCATTGTTTACATTATCTATGACAGCAGATCCCCCCAGGAATTACATTGCTCGGTGCCTCCTCCCCTCTCGGCCGCTTAGATGCTGAGGTCGATCCCCAGGACACCATTCCAACTGTCCGCTCTGTGGGGGTGTTGTCGATCGGGGCCTGAACAGGTAGAGGCCCCATGAGGGTCGGCAGCGGCTGCTGCGTCTTCTGCACATATTTGCTGAGGTAGCCCTGCTGGATGAGCTCCTCGATGGCCTGCTTTAAGCTATAGCAGCTGTCAGTGTCATGGCCGTAGTCCCGGTGGAATCGGAAGTAGCGGCTTTTGTCGTGGGGGGGGCCTTTCTTCATGGGAGAAGGGTGCTGGAGGTAAGGCTCGCCCTCGATCTCCATCAGAATGTGAGATCGAGGGGCAAGGAGAGGCGTGAGCTTGCTCTCGTCGGGGACAGGGCTTCTACGTCTGTGGTTGGGTCGGCGAGGCGGGTCAGCTCACCGGTGTCGGGGGGTTCCGTTTGGTTCAGGGTGAGCAGGCTTGTGGCTAGAGCCCCTTGAAGATTCTCGATGGGTGAAGTCGGCTTCATCCGCATAGATATACTTTTGAGCCCGGAGGAGGAGGTCAGAATAAGAGCCCGGGGGTTTCTTATCTAAAGAAAAGGCGAAGCGAGATGGGAGGAGTCCTCGCTTCAATGCCAGCGTCGCCACCGCGTCGTCGAGATGGTAGACCTCGAGGGTGGCAGCTTTGAACCGGGACACGAAGTCCCACAATGACTCTTCCTCCTTCTGACGTATGGAGAAGAGGCTGTCCGCTACCCTTGGAATTCGTTGGCAGGCATCGAAATGCGCCAGAAAAGCCTTCTCCAACTCTTGGAAGGAGTCGATGCTATGAGGGGGCAAGCATGAGTGCCACGCGCGAGCGGCCTTCCGCAGAGTAGCGGGAAAGGCCTTGTAGAGAAGGGCGTCTGAAGCGCCCTGAACATGCATCATTGCTTTATAACTCTCGAAATGGTCGAAAGGATCTGTCATACCATCGTATGGGTCCACCTGGGGGAATCGAAACCTTGAGGGGACAGGCTCCTCTAATATCCAGCGGGTGTAAGGAGGACATGTGTCGAACTCTTCCTCCGGCTGATGGTTGATTTTTCTGGCGAGCTCGTCCAGCCGCTGGTTGTACTCTTCCAGACGTTCCTCCGCTTGTCGATTGATCGTTGGGGCCCTTCGAGATGGCTCGGAGGAGGAAGAAGAAGATGAAGAAGACAGAGAGGGAGACGGAAGTCGGGGCTTCCGCCTTGGCTTCTCATGATGATGTGGCCCCGAAGGGATTTTGCTGGGACCATGATCAGGAGACCGCGGCCGCTTGAAGGGCTTGCGGCAGGATTTCCTTGGGGAAGCTGGGCGATGACCGGTCTCCCGTCGACCGGCCTCCGACCGGCCGGCCTCCCGCCGGTCGGCCTCCCGCTGACCGGCCTCTCGCCCTGGAGAACCTCCCCTCGCCGACTGCTAACTGGCGGGGGGAGCAGTTTGGTGCTGGGTAGCCACGGACTGCTGCTGTTGGAGACCGTGGACCATAGCAGTGAGAGTTTGGACTTGTTGGGAGAGGGTCGCCAATTGCTCCGCCGTTTGGGCGGCTGTGTTTGGTGGTGGGCAGGTGACTGGAGGATCGGTAACAGGGGGGTTAGCCTCTTGTTGCCTAACTGGCGGGGGAAGCCCCACTGGACAGCTGATAGAAGCGTCTTGAGCTCGCGTCACCACCATGCTTCCAAAGAGAGAAGAGAGGGAGGGGGAGTAAAGTTTGGCCAGATGTAGCACAGGGAAGCCTTGGGATACTTGCTGCATTTTACACCCACGCACCCCCTTCCTGGCGCGCCAATTTGATGACACCCAATCACTGATCCTGCACGTCGGGAGTGGATGGATTCTCCAGGTTCCTCTTCACCAGGTTACCTGCAAGAAAGTCCCAGGACCAGAGAGAATTCTCCGGTGGGACCCTCCGACGCCCAAGTTAGTAATTGAGGTCACAGCTGAAGAGGAGCTCGAATGAGCTCTTTTTAGATGAAAGGGTGCTCCAGAGGAGAAGAAAGTTCTCTCTGGGTCTCAAGATAGCGATTTTCTGTGGATTATTGTGCATACCTATTTACTGAGTGGATTCACCTTTTTATAGGGGTTGACCCTGGCATGATCACATGGGATTCCGTGAGGAGGGAATGTCCGCGGAGTTCTTGGGAGTTGCGTGAATCTGTGCTGGTTGGTGGGTCTTGTCTCATCGGAAAGGGAGAAAGCGGCGGTTGGTGGGCTACGTCCCATCAGCCAGCGGGGCTGTTGGGTAGTTGGGTCCAGTCCCATCAGCAACGTGGCCAGCGGGTAGTTGGATCTGACGTTGTGAGGCGGCGCGGGTCAGAGAGGTAGCGTCCCGAGCCACCAGGGCCGTGTTGGGGCAGGTTTGGAGGAAACTGGGAAGTTTCGACTCTCTCGGGGGAGCCGAAGCTTATCTGGGTCGGCCAAGGGTGGCCGGGGCCAACCTAGCCGATCAGGACGTGCCGGGTCGGGGCCGATTGGGTGGGCTTGGAGACGCCGGGGCCGAGAAGGGCCGATCAGGAAAGGGCCAACTCGGCGGGCTTGGAGACACCGGGGCCGAGAAGGGCTGACCAGGAAAGGTCAGGGCCGACTCGGCGGGCTTGGAGATGCTGGGGCCGAGAATGACAGATCAGGAAAGGTCGGGGCCGACTCAGCGGGCTTGGAGACGCCGGGGCCGAGAAGGGCCGACCAGGAAAGGTCGGGGCCGACTTGGCGGGCTTGGAGATGCCGGGGCCAAGAAGGGCCGACCAGGAAGGGCCGACTCGGCGGGCTTGGAGACGTCGGGGCCAAGAAGGGCCGACCAGGAAAGGTCGGGGCCGACTCGGCGGGCTTGAAGACGTTGGGGCCGAGAAGGGCCGACCAGGAAAGGTCGGGGCCGACTCGGCGGGCTTGGAGACACCGGGGCCGAGAAGGGCCGACCAGGAAATGTCGGGGCCGACTCGGCAGTCTTGGAGATGCCGGGGCGCACCCATGCTTTGATTCTACCAAAATTACCCTTGGGGCTACATTAGCCATATCATATATATATATATATATATATATATAGACATTTATTGGTTAATACAAATATATTTTTAATAAATAAAGTGACACCTTTAATGGACCGTCTAGTTAGAGACACTATAGGTGGTTCTCCATGTCTATAATCAAATTTGTTTAAATTTAATATTTAATATTGCAGTTATTATATATTAAAAAAATTAGATATTTATATAAGATAAAAAACTTAAATAATATTTTTTTAATTATTTTTTAATTTTTTATTATTTTAGTAAGGTCTTGAGAGGAGAGAAAGGAAAATAAAAGAAAAAAGAAAGAAAAAAAATTGAGCAAAAAAGGTAATTTAAATAAAAAGAGGAAGGGAAAGGCCAAAGAGGTCATTTAGCATTAAGTCTAATAAAAAACAAATCCCATGTTAACCCATCCCAATTCAACTCATGAAAAAGTCTTTATACATTGCCGGTGCATCGGGTGCGGTGATTCGCTCGCACGTGGGCCTGCACTACGGATGCCCACTCGTGGGTCTTGCATCACTGACCCACGAATGAATCATCATGTTTGATGCAAGTCATACTTTATCAGAATGGTGTACAAAGACTTTTTCAACTCATAGTTCCCTGCACCTAACCTGAAAGTGTTTTGATGGCAGCTCAAGAGCCCAACAACCAAAGTCTAGCAGCATGGAACCCATAATGTCAAATTTGAAACAGGCCTGGTTAAGGGCCAGTTCGTCCTCCCCTTCCCCTGACGCGGACTGTTCCCTTCCTCACTTGAACCTGCTGATCAGTATGAATCAAATAGAAATCGAATAACTCGATCTTTGATCAACGCCTCTTTAGGTTGAATATCATTTAACACGTTTTCGTTTATGGCTGCATTTGGCCTTCCAACTACTCATCTTCTATCTCTCTTTTTGAAGGGTAATTGGAGGACTTTGAGTTCCCCAAATCTACTAAAATGAAGAAAAAATAAGGAATGGGGAGAACAAAAGATCCGAGAAGGAAAAAGAGGGCCAAGGATTACAAGAACAACGTACAAAGTTAATTAGTCCTCTCATTAAGTTAAAAGTCACTGAATGCTATTTGGCATGATAAATTTTAGGATAGATACTATGATATCAGAGCAATGACATAAGAATGTGATTAAAAAAAAATCTATATTAGAATGTAGATGAAACTTGGGTGTGATTTGCAAAAGGTGTTTGTCATCTAGTTGCTTATCTAGTTGCCACTTTGATAAGCAATATGTTTAAAATCATGCCACTTAAGAAGCCATGCAAATTTATTTTTAATAAATGAAAATCGTCTAATGAGTAATGACCACATTTTGTTTGTTAAATGAGATTATTATATATCTATTATTTATTAAATGAAGGAACGGTAGAACAAGCAGGGATACCAATGGGATTGGATGAGGCTGAGGACCCCAATTTTTATTTTTCTATCCATCAAATAATAATTTTTATTTTACCTTATCTTGTAAATAAATTTATTTTTTCATCTCCATTTGTATCCCTACCTCATGGGAAATATTAAATCCCTAACCCATCTCATCTCCATTTATCCTTATCTCGACCCTACCCAACTCTAACCCTAATGGCATATATAAATTTTTAATAAAAATTATTTAATCAATAAGGTAACTAAATTTTTTCTTACTAAGCATATTAATAAATTTAAAAAATTTTACTTAAATTTATACTTGTCACTAAAATAATTGAAAGATTAAAAAACTAAGAACTAAATTCTATCTAAATGTATAAGGTTACTTAGTATGTTACTTAAGTATGGAATTAACTTGACAGAAATTGAATGGGAGGAGATGGATCTCTTTTTTAGGGGTTAAAATTATCATCTCTAATGGCAAGCATTTAATAGAATGTATCTAAGTTTTATTCTTAGATACATAAGAATTAATAAATATTTTTTAAAATTTTAACAAATATATCTCATGTTGTCTTATGTTTACTGTAAAATGCCTACCGACCTTTGAAGTGAAATCAGATAACATAAGAATTCGGTTAGCAGCTCACAATGATCTCACAATTCTTCTTCCCTCCAAGAAATTACATATCTCCTGATAATAGGTAGTCAATAAAAAATTTTGTTCTTAACCGGATAAGATATAGAAATAATAATAATATTTGCACAATCTAGTATTTTATGAGGATATTAGGATATTGAAAGCTAGGGTTTAAGATGGCTCTTGTTAGGCTAAAAAATAATAGCCATTAATGGCAAGTAACAACAATTTTTTCATATTCTATTTGATAGAATAAAATATCATATTTTAATTGGATCAGGATAGCGATTGAAATTTGAAAACAAAACTTTTGGGCTGTGTTTGGATGCCCTATTCCCGCCTGAAATAGGGCTTTATTCCAGCTTATTCCTCCAAACGATGTTTTATAGCGCTCGTGAGCCCCACAGCTTTTCTTATTCCCGTCAACGCAGCTTATCCCCTCGTCTAATTCCATGGCACCCTATGGAATAACATTTTTTGCCACTCTTGTTATTCCAGGAGCAACCGGGGGATGTTAAAAAGGCCAATATTTTTCACCGCCTCATTCTTCCTCCATTTCCTCTAATAATTAAATTATTCTAATAATTACATTAAAAAAATTGATAAACTATTTTTCGTCTCATTGATTCCAGAGATATGTTTGGGATTTTTAAAAAATTTCTTAATTAATTTTAATTAATATAAAATTACTCATTTATTATGAAAATTTTAACAAATCTGTTTATTTAAAGATGTATTAATTTTTATAATGCAATCATTAATTAAGTTTGCTATGTAGATATTTTTTAGGATTTTATTTACTAATAACAAATAATTTAATAAAGTCAACGTAAGAAAAAATAAAATGATAAACAATTTTTTCCATCAAATGGTCAAGAGGTATTTTTAAATTTCATAAGAATACTTCATCTATTCCAAGTGGAATACCTGCTTATTCTCACGTCATCCAAACACCATTTGGAATAACACTATATTAATTGCACTGAAATAACATGTAATATCATATTTTCATTTAAACAAAAATCTGAATAACAAGAGGAATAAGCTATTTCGCTGGAATACATATTCCTATTCCCGAAGGCTGCGTTTGGATGTTAAAAAGTTATTACAGGAATAGGAATACGAATTCCGTAAGAATAGCTTATTCCTTTTGTTATTCCATATTTTTGTTTGGATCAAAATCTGGTATTCCATGTTATTTCAGTGCAATTAATGCAGTGTTATTCCAAATAATGTTTGGATGACATAGGAATAAACATGTATTCCAGTAGGAATAGATGAAGAATTTTTTAAAATTCCAAAGATACCCCTTCCAATAAAAATGATTTATCAATTTTTATTTTTTAAAATGACTTGAATAAATTATTATTTATTAATAAATAAGGTAATAAATTAATTACTATTCATAAAATAATATAAGAACATACTTAATAAATTTTTTATATTAATAAAGAAAAAAATAATATACTTAATTTATTATTTTTAATTAATAAATTTATTTAATTTTAAATTATATTATAAATAAATTTATTTAATTTATTTAAATGACATAATAATAAATTTATTTAATTTATTTAATTTAATTTCATCGGTGCCTCTGGAATAGCTGCAGTGGGAATAGGAGCTATTCCATGGGGTACCATGGAATAAGGAATAGGAATAAAGAGGGTTAACTGGAATAGCCAGTCTCATGGGGCCCACTCTCCTTTTTCAGGGTGTTTGGGGGAATAAGCTGGAATAAGGCCCTATTCCCGACCTTATTTCCAGCATCCAAATGCTGCCGAAATAACTTTTTGACATCTAAACACAGCTTTCGTGAACTCGGTCCTTGTACTCCGTATGGTATCCAAATGAAGACCATATTTATAATTGCTACTATAAATTTTTCATAATAACCTTTTTTCAAAAAAAAAAATTCAAGGTCGTCCTAAGACTTGATGAGACAATGGTATTTATTATATTATAACATTAATTAATAAATTTAAAAGGGATACTAGCTGTGATAAAACTCTCAATAACAGCATTTAAATATATAATCCTAACCGTTGCCATTATAATTTTTTGATCATTACCAATAACCAATTTTTTTATTGCAAAGGAATCTTGTCATTGACTTGATTGGATAAACAGTGATTTATTTTATGATAATATCAACCAGCATACAAAGAAGGGATATTAGCCTTAATAAAAGCTTCATAACAAAATTTAAACATATAAGACCAATATATTTTAGATGGCTATTATAGAACCAAAGATAGTAGCCATTATTAGCAATTATCCCATCATATCGGCTGGAATATGACTAAAAAGAAAAAAATGGCAACTATTATTTGACATTTTCATTGGACATACAATTAGAATTTAACATAATTTTTTAAATTTATATTTTTATTCCAATTCAAAATTTTAACTTTTGAAATATGAAAATAACCTTATAAACAATTAAGGCCATTATTTCATATTAGTTTCAGTTATTCTGATATCGATAATTTTATGCTTCAAAAGCCTAGTTCCAGGCTTACAATAGATATTATTAATCATATTACCATTCCAATTCATAATTTTAATTTTAAATAGTTGCATAAACAATAAAGATCATTATTTCGTGTTATTTTCAATTATTAGTCATCTAACATCTATAAGGCTTATAATAGATAATATTAATCATTACAATGAAAGATGATAAAATATAATAATAGCATCATTAGCTGAATTTTTAAATGGCAATATATTAATTTTTGGAGAATAAAAATTAAATTCATTTTGATTAGGGGTTTTGAACCCTAACTAAAATGGATTAATTTTACAATGACAATATATTAATTTTTTAAAGAAATAAAAAAAATCCATTTTGTGATATCACTATAAGATATTAGTCATTATAATAAGAAATTATAAAATAATATTTATTAATTTTAAAGAACAAACAATAAAAAATTATAAATATAGCATTGGTTTATTTTTGAAGAATAAAATTTAAATTCATTTTATTTTTAGTCTTTTAATCTGGAGTCAGGCATGCTATCGGTGCACCAGGAATTCAATTATAGAAAAACTATTGGGAGACCGAAGTATACTAGAAGCTTAAGATCCACTGCAACAAATGTAGGCTTCGTGCCTACGAATTTAAAATCGTAGGTAAAAGAAAACTTTCCTTATAAATTTTTAAAATCATAGACAAAGATTCTATAGAAAATTTTTTTAAATATAATTATATCTATATATTTTTTGCTATAAAAATTCTTTAACTATGATAAAACCCGATATCTTAGGCAAAGGGCTCCTTGGAAAAACCTTTGCCTACGATTTTAGCAAAAGTCATAAAAAATTTTTTGTTCTTGGGTCAACATATTTTTGAAGGCAAATTTTTCCGTCAATATTTTTTCTAAAAATCCTTTCCCTACAATTTTTACCTACAAATATTTTGCTTCAGTTAACTGTTTTCAGACAGTAATAGTTCCATTAACTTAGCCATATATTCTTATAAACTTTGCAGCATTTGGCTTTATCATTTCATAATATCTTCGTTGTTACAGAGACTATACAATAATATCTTAACCATGCAAAGGTTGTTGGCATGGATCAAGGGACTAAACCCTGCTGGTCTGTGCTGTACAATATCTTCCCACAAACAAGGCACGGGCATGGTATGCTGGTGCATACCCTTTATCATGCATGCATGGTGATTTCTACTGGTGCTTACCAATGAATACAGCACACAGCCGCATGAACTGATATGATTAGGCAACGATTCATTCTGTTTGCCAGGAACCCTGGCATGTGGTGAGGCAAATCATGACTAGCACAACTTGACACCATGATGCATGATGGTTACCATGAAATCCCATGATCAATAGAGGCCTGGCATGCAGTACCTTATTTCTTTAGTTGTAGGAACTGCATTTTTTAGATTTGTAGCAGGTAATAAAACCTCATTTCACACAATATCAATTAATACATGAATTTCTTCTTGTGGATTTAATAATGTAAAAACTCGAGCATATGGAGTTGGTACAAAGTAACATCATGTATTTGAACTGCTTATTTGTAGAAATTAAAAAAGAACACCACTCCAATAGTTGGTTGGTCATTTCTTATCCAAATTGCTGAAATTGCTGTTGCTGTTGTTTGGATACAACTGTTTATTCTTGGTTGAAGTAGTCATCCTCACCTCTATCTTTGTCCATATAGGATGCACCACCAATAAGTGTGCCTACTTTATACTTCTACTTTTTGGTATTTTCATACCATGAGACGTTGATGCTTTGTTGCTTTGTAATTGGGCACAAAGTTCTTACTGAATGCACTCTCCTTACCTTCACTTTTGAAATCCAGGATGCATCAGCAATAAGTGTGCCTACTTATATGTTCTACTTTGGTATTTTCACACCATTAGGTGGTATGCTTTGTTCTGTTACTAGGTAGAAAGCTCTCACTAGATGCATTCTCCTTTGATAAAAAAAGGGCATGAGTCTTTTGCCATGTAGAGTTGGGGTGAGTCAAATTTACTCATCTTTACATCCATTGCAGAGTTGGTTTTTGTGTTTTGAATCCTGGGATACCTTGTCATAATGGAGCAACTTTACTGCTGTTTTGTTGTTGTTATTGATTTTAGAATGTTTACTATTGAATTTTTGAATTGATTATTTTTGTAGGAAGAAATGCTCCGCCGCACATCGTTATCCACCTAGGAAGATGGCTCTGATAGTGAAAATATTACTGAGAGTGACATCATTGATGACATTCTTGGCACACGTCCGAGCTATCGCAAAGGCTGGGGATCGATTCCTAGAATGAAGGCAGCAAAAAGACCTCGGCAGAAGTTCTTCTGCCTCTTTCTCTAGTGGGGATGTATTCTTCTGCCTCTTTCTCTAGTGGGGATGTATCACATTCAACTCCAGTTGTGAAGCTTTGTGTCAGCAAGTTAAGCATCAGAAACAAATAATTTAGGGATTAATTGCTACACTTGCTGCTACTAGGTTTAATGTTCTTATTCCTTCCTCACATTCAGCATCGGCTTTAGCCAACACTACGCTACCTTCATCACATTCATCGTCGCCTCCTTCATGTCTGCCTCCACCTTCGCCTCGTCTTCACAGAAGTATATCTTATGTTAGTTATGGATATTGTAATTGATATGGACAACTGACTTTCATTCATTAGTTATTTTGACGTTTATGTTTTGTTGCCATTATGAAAAAATTTTGTATATGTAATGGATATTGTACATAAAGAATCATATTATTTTTATTGATATGGTTTTTAATATTTTAAAAATATATAAAAAATAAATTATATACTATTTAAATAAAATATGCAAAATATAAAAAAATTTAAAATAAAAATATAATTTTAAAATATTAAACAATTTAAAATAGAATAAGTATAACTTTTTCCTACGATTTTAGACATATTTTGTAGGAAAAAATATAAAAATATTTATTTATTATTTTTTCCTATGATTTAATTTATTTTTGCAGGTAAAATGGTTAAAAAATAATTTAATCACTTATTTCTATGATTTTTTTGTAGGTAAAGACTTAGAACTTTCGTAGGAAAAGATGTGGATAAAAAATATTTTTTTTTAATTTTTCCTATGATTTTTAGGTTTCTCGTAGGGAAAAAAATCATTAAAAATTATTATTAACCAACTTTTTCTTACGATTTTAAGAACTGTTGTAAGGAAAGATGTGGATAAAAAAATATTTTTTTTTAATTTTTTTTTACGATTTTGGCATTTCTCATAGGGAAAGTGCAGAACTTTTCCTTATGATTTTTTATTTTTATAGGCAAAAGTTTTTAAATTTTAAATTTAAATTCTAATTCTAATCATTCTTTCTCTACAAAATATAAACTTATGAAAAAAAATCATAGGAAAATTTTTTACTCTTTGCCTACAAATTTATATAAGTCGTATGCAAAGGCTTTTCCAATGTACTTTTACCTATGTTTTTTTTCAACTTTTGCCTATGGTAGAAACATAGGGAAAGGCTTTCCCTACGATTTTTCTATCCCTATAAAAAAATCATAGGCAAAAGTTAATTATTTTGTAGCGAGAGATCTTGCATAACGTCAGCAACGGATGCAATGTCTCCAAAGAAGGCTCCAAGGAGTCTTACTGCTGCCGTGTAGCCCTCCTGCTTGCCAATCTCAGCATCAACAGAGTGCTAAAGTTAATCAAAAGGATTCAGAAACTACTAACCTAGGAGTGAGCATCATGTCACTTGCTATTGGATCTAGATAAGTCTGGCGGAGGCTAGGAAGAAAGCTGTAGGTCTTGTATGCGGATGACTTTCCTCGGCCAAGGCCTTCCAGCACCGTGGCCAACTCCGCGCCCATCCTTTGGACTGGGACATCCGACCGTCCCTCTCAATATACTTATGGGCCATCTCACCATCTGCCATCCCAGGGGTTTTCGAGATCTGAGCATCATTCCAGACTTGGCCCTGGCCCTGCATGCATTGATCCGCCAAATGCTACGCGTAGCTCGGCCCCGCACGGCCCCTGGCGTGCACGTTAGGTGCTCGCACTGCAATAACCTCGCTACCAGCGCTGCGCGGCCAAGCCCTGCTCGGCCAAGGCCCTCTGCAGCCAAGGCTCAGCTTGGCCAAGAACTCCTACGTCCCACGCTGTGTGCCATACAATCCCGCATGGCTAGTGTAGTGTGGCCAACGCCTTGCACGACCAAGGCCTTGCTCGGCCAAGGTCCTCTACGATCAAGGCCCTGCTCGGCCAAGGCCTTCCATGACCAGCGCCGTGTGGCTCCACTCCGTGCGACCATGCACACAACCTTGCCTACGCCATGCCATTCTGAACAGCCCTTCGTGGCCCCACGCCGTGTCGCCCTGGACGGCCCCTTCGCATCCTCGTGCAGGCCAAAAAGGCTATGATAAACCACCCCAACCAAAAGAGCCCGACATCCTCGAAGGAAGGGTTGATGAGTATTCCTTCAATTTAGCAACCTCACTTGGTACCCCTACTGTTACCTCTGAGCCTTCCTCTTGAATCACTGCGAGGTTGGTACCTCGACACTTTTCACAGCCACGGGCGAAGTGCCTTGCATAGACCATCTCCACTTTGCGAACCGATTCTTTAAGTTACCCAAAAATAAGGTAAATCTTCTTTTCATCACCAATGAGGATTTCACCTATATATGGGATAATGGCAACTTTATCATCAAGAAAATTTGTTGCCAAGTATGACTTCAAAGTCAAGGGGCAAAACCATCAAGCCTTCCACTCACCGATAGATATTAAAGGCCATGCCGTTCACGACCTAAGATTGAAAAATCACCATCTTGATCCGACTTGAGGGCTTGGACACTTCAGCGAGCCCAAGGGAATCACCATCTTTCAAGCCATCAAAACCAAGTAACCCGAGTGTCCTCCATAGAAACGACCTGATACCATCGACCGAGGTCGATCCTTGGTTTGCTTCTTCTACTTGTAGCCACAGTGAAACCCCTTGGCTTGGCTGAGGCAACCTAACACTTGCCTCCAACCAAGATATCATTCCCCTCAAGGCTATCTATATTGCTGCCTCCTACCGGCATCAACTCAGAAACTTTGTAGAACAGATATTTTTCCAAGAGTCTTCAACAGTAGGCTCTGATACCTTTGTCACAGGGTGACTTCGGTCTGAACTTAATTTTCTCGAACCAAAGTGACCCCATGCGGCACTAGACCCCTCAATCTAGCCAGCCTTTCCTCTATCAAGATAGAACTAAGTATAAACACTCATTTCATTGAATTCTCATATGATACATACACACAGAGACCTGCCTCAAGGGTCTGCCCCAATCGGTATGTCCCTTTCTGCTCGGAGGCATTACATATATAACATTGCGGTGGACAGTTTCCCCCAACCGCTGGAAACTTTCAAATATCGACTGGATTGAGTCTTAGCCATGCGCCTAGGTAGTGTTGGGAACCACCCCAAACTTCTAACAGCACGGCCCGACCAACACACTACCAAGGCAATTCTGGAACCACCCCAACTGTCTTGTGTGCATCCAGCCGAATTGCACGGCCCAACCTTGGACACCTTTCCAAGGTAGTTCTGGGAACCATCCCAACTGCCTTGTGTACATCCATGGATTCCTTGGCATGCACCCATTCATGCCTTCGCGTCAAGGCTTCGAGCTTGACATGTTTAGTCACGGTCTAAGGCAACGCTTGTCTGTAGATGACTTTCCTTGGCCAAGGCCTTCCCATGCCGTGGCTAACTCTGCGCCCGTCCTTTGGACTAGGGCGTCCGACCGTCCCTCTCAATATACTTGTGGGCCATCCAGCCATCTGCCATCCCGAGGGTTCTCGAGATCTAAGCAACGTTGTAGACTGGGCCTAGGCCCTGCGCACGCCGATCTGCCAGATGCTACGCGTGGCTCGGCACCTGACGTGCATGCCAAGCACTCGCACCTGGCGTGCATGCCAAGCACCACTCGGCCAAAGCCCTCCGCGGCCAAGAACTCCTACGTCCTGCGCCGTGTGCCAGACAGTCCCGCACGACTGGTGCCGTGCGGCCAACACCTTGCGCAACCAAGGCCCTACTCGACCAAGGCCTTCCATGGCCAGAGCCACATGGCCCCACTCCGCGCGGCCATGCACACAACCTCGTCTGCGCCACACCATCCTGAACAGCCCTTCGCGGCCCTGCGCTGCGCCACCCTGGATGACCCCTTCGCAGCCCCGTGTAGACCAAAAGGGTTGTGCCTCTGGTGCACAAAGCATACACCGGACATGCGGATTAGCCATGCGCTCGTGCCACTGCGCATGTGGTGCGCGCTATGGCCTATTGGGCCACGGCATGCATGGTGGCATGGGCGCGCGGCCAATCCGGATGCCCAATGCATGCTTTGTGTACTGAAGGCCGGTGCACAAAGTCTTTTCCATCCAGGATTATGCCGAGTATCCGAGGATGAAGCGGAAAACCTCCGTAGCCATTTCAAAAGAATAGCAAAGTTCTCTAGCGAAGAAAAGATGCAGGCAGGCTAGACAAGATTGGTCATGTGCTCTTATAGGCAGAACTTTGGGCCACAGGTTGGGTCTTAAATTCTTATCTGCAACAGTTAGTAGGAAATGGAAACCAGCATGAGGTCTGGAAATTTATCCAGTGGGTGCTGATCATTCTATTTTTCAAGTTCTGTTCTTAAGAAGTGTTGCCGCGAAAATCCGTTCTCCGACTCGGGTGCTATTGGGGCTTCGAATCCGGGCTCGACTTCTAGCTGGGACCTACAAAATAGTCTCGAGTAGAGGGCGGTTTGAGGGGGTACCCTCTGCGGAAGACCCTCCGACGCCCAAGTCAGTGGAGATTCACAGTAAGCAGACAAAGGGGAGAAGGATCCCTGAGGAAGAGTTCCTCTAAGGGTGGTGCTAGGAGCTCTGTCTGAGCTCTAATGGAATTTTACTGAGAGTGAAGGTGAGTGAAAGAGAGGTGTCTTGAGTGTGCAGAATGTCATACCTGAAGGGATCTAAGGCTATGATATTTATAGGTGATCACCTGATTCCTTGGACACGTCACAGAGGGTCTGAAAGTTGTTGGAATTCGAAACTGATTCGAATCAGACTATTACAAGGCTGGTAGGATCCATATCCAGTTGGTTAGATGATCAACAGCCAGGAAGAGCAGATGGTGCTTCATGATTTAGCGACTATATAGGCTCTAAGCCATTTCTGGTAGTGTTGGCATGATTTCCTATTTGAAATCTTGTTAATTTAAGTGTATTCCGCAGAGGTGCTTGAGTACCTCGGTCGGGCCGAGGTATAGAAGATGGCTGAATCTACCGAAGTATGGTTAGACTCAATTTACCGAGGTATGGGATATTTTGGCCTTTTTGAGACACAGAATGGCTTGGCTATCCGAGGTATAACGAGGCCCGGCCTACCGAAGCGCAGGATGGTTCGATGGCGATAGCTCGGCCTATGGGGGTATGATAATAGCTCGATTAGCCGAGGTATAATAATAGCTCGACCAACTAATATTAGCTCGATTAGCCGAGGTATAATAATAGCTCGGCCAACTGATAATAGCTCGAAAGCAGTTTGGGGGGTAGCCTACTCATTGCTGCCTTTCGGATGTGACAGCTATGCGACAGTGTATATGGGCTAGCTTTAGCCCGATGTCTTGGATTGCGCGAACATTAATGCAATGATATTTTTACCCCTCATCACATGCTCCCCACTCCCTAGTCTGTAGTGTAACTTCAGATTTAGGGAGTAGAGTCTAGAATAATCCTACCTAGAAGGATTTGAAAAGGCGCAATGATGGCTCCACAACTGACGGGCATCAATTCGCTATCATTATTTGCTGTTGTACGAAGAGGAAACTCTTTAGATTCTGTGAACGGTGATTGGGGTAGCCTTGCGTGGCAGGGTCTTCACGTTTATGGCACCCATTGCGGAAGCCAGGGTGGCGTCCTTCTCGCAATACTCTTTTGTTCCTTCCATAGAGACCCTTCTCTTTTCTTTCTTTCCCTTTCCACACATTTGCTTGTATTTCGCTCCTTGGCCGGAGAACATGAAGGGCCCAAACAATGTGGTTTCGGAGATAACTTTGGCAGATCTGGAACGGATACACCGCCACTACAGAGTTCCTCAGGATGTCGTCCTGTGGCTCCCAAAGGCCGATGATAGGGTAACATCGGAGCCAGGGGATGGAGTGTTCTGCTACGAGGAAAGCTTGAGGGCAGGCCTTAGGTTCCCTCTTCATCCGCTGGTGCAGGAGGTGATGAGGTTTTATAACATATGTCCCACCATGGTAGCTCCAAATAGTTGGCGTAATCTCATCGGATTTATCTCGATGTGCAGCCGTGTTGGGGTAACCGCAACCCTTCCAATATTCCGGGTATGCTACAACTTAGTTTCTGGGAGGGCCTCTGAGTGGCCTGACATTGGCCCCGGAAATCTTTTAAGATGATCACAGATAATCCGTCGTTGATAAAAGAATGGAAGTCCCAATTTTTTATGGTTGAAGAGAATATCGGCTCGGATTTTCCTTGGGTGTGGGAGCGTTATGTGAAGGATCCAGAGGCACACCCAGAGTTATCCGAGCAGGAGAAGAAGGATTTGATCACCTTGTGCAGCAATCGAGTACTTTCGGCCAGCGCCCTTCTATCAGAGGGCGCCCTTTTTGCTGCTGGATTGAGTCCTATTGACCCTCGTGGTAAGCCTTATTTTGCAATCAATGTGCTAAGGTAATTTTAATTTTAATTTTTGCATGATTTAATCGATGAATCGCATTGTGCCCGCAGCTGAAAGGTCAACATTTGTAGGCCAAATGAGAAAGAAACTGGGCAAACGCCACAGGAGGTCCAATTCAAGTGATAAGCACAGGGCCGAGAAGAGGTCCTGCCACTCTAGCTCTCATCCTAGGGGGCCTAGGAAGGATGGCGCTGGCCGCCGTCCCCCGCCGCTACGGGACGAAAGTGTTGAAGTACCGGCGGTGATTTACGAACCTTCGGTGCCGGAGGAAGGTCTTTATTGGGGGGAGATTAGGCTGCTGAGGGGATTCTAGAGGAGGCTATTGGAGTCTCCCTCCCCCCACAGATGATGGCGAGGGAGTAGCGCCAACTCATTCGGTGGTCCCCGTGGTCGGGGTTGCTCGGTCTTCTCCGTTGGAGGCCAGCAGTCCTGAAATGTCATAGGTAGACGTGGGGAAGATCCTTGCTTCAATCGAGGTGGGAGAAATGGTTGTGGCTGCCGAAGCTCAACCTGGGCAACCCATTGGAGAGTCAGCAGAGACCGAAGGGGAAATCGAATCGGTTAAATCGGTGATTGAGCTTCGCAGAACGTCTCTCATCGGAAGGCCCTCCACTGAAGCAATGGAGGCCCCAAGAGAAACTGAGGCTCTAGAGGAGTCCGCCGGGGGCGAAGAAATGTCTGAAGGGGAAGGGGAATCGCCGAGCGAAGGGAATGCCCAAGTTGGGGCTCCCCTCGTCGGAGCTGAAGCACCTGAGGCTCCTCAGATGAGGGCCTTGGTGGAGGAGGTTAGCCGGATGATGGCTCCAAAGGTCGCAACTTCCCAGATCAGCCCTTCGGGAGCGAACTTTCTCTCACACGACCCAAAGGTGGATGACATGTTCGCTGCCTTAATGCGGTCTGTGTTCCATAGGGGAGAGAGTTCCTCGGCGAAAGGATATGATCCGGTGGATCTCGTTGATGCGGCCTTCAGGTATACTGGGGTGCTGAATGAAACTTTCCTCCTCACCGAGATCGATAACCTCGCCCTCATGAAGATTGCCTCGGATTATGCTTCTCGGGTAAGTCGTTATATCGAAACAAAAGTTTTAGTTGGTTAGATCGGTCGCGTTTTCTCACATACAATTTTTTCGCAGAATGCTTTGATTATGAGGGCGTTAAAATGTCATTTGCACTTGGCCATCGAAGCTTGGGCTCAAGCCTGGAGAGAAATCGATTGCCTCAAGGAGAGGGTGGACTCGACAACCACTCTTTCCCGATCCTTGGCGACCTCTCAAAAGGAGCTTGAGAGGATGAGTAAGTCTCTTTTGGCTGCAAGAGAGAGGGCCTCTCAGCTTGCTGTACAGGTCAATGAGCTTCAGGACTTCCGCGAGCAATTAGACAAGGCCCGCTTGGAACTATCGCGAATTCAATCTCAGCATGCCGAGGAGATAGAGAATATGCAGAAATGCTTCGACAATAGGTGGAATGAGATGAGGGCTAGGGCAGATAAAAGGTTTGCTGATGAGAAACGTAGGTTCTGGGGGCAGCAGGAACAAATTGCTAACTTAAGCAGGAAATTGGGCGACAGTGAAGATCGGGTTAAATGGCAGCAAGGTCAAATTGCCAAGTTGACTGCCGACCTTGCCCAGTCTTGCCTGGAGAATGAGGGTAAACAATCGCGGATTAATAGTCTTAAGATTAGGCTCCAGCAGGTGGAGACGGACAAGTCAAAGGCTCTCGATGAGGTTCGTGGGTTGAACGCGAAAATGACTCAATGGGAGGAAGAGGTATGTTATCTCCTACTATTTTTCATTTTGGATTTTCAACTTTTGCCTTACTCGGCCCTTTGCCTGTAGGTGAGCAAAATGGGGCTTGAGTTTCAGGAGCGGTTGAGGACATTCGGAGAGGAAATGGCCTCGAGCCACCGAAGGAACTCCGAACTAGAGAAGCAATTGGCCGAAGCAAACACACGAACCTCCTTGGCGGTGGAGGAATACAAAAACTCTGCTCAATTTACCGAGGAGCATAGGGCGGCCTGTGCCGATGCATTTCGGTTCGGCGAGGAGGAGACGCGGGCTAAAATCTCTCAGGCCTATCCCGAGTTGGACTTGTCTTTTCTAGAAGCCGAGCATTACGAGACTCGTACCCCGGGAACTGAGGAAGCCGAGTATGGGGAGATCTCGGATGTTGATCTCAAGGCTATTTTGGGCATTGACGCGGTTGCCGAGGTATCTCAACGAAGCACTTTCGACGAGGGCGAACCGAGTCATGCCTCCCCAGATGCTGCTGCAGGAGACGCTGGGTCTGACCCTAAACCTTGATTTTCTAGGGCTGTCATATGTATTTTCTGCTTCTTTTCTTTTGTGGTTCGATCAATAATCAATAAATAAACCTTTTGTTTTCACCTTGTCGCCTTGGCTGTCGTCTTTTCTTAAGCAACTGATTATGTGCATTCGGCGATTTTTCCTTCCGCCTACAACAACCCGTATCCTACAACTAGGTTGCCTTTGGCATCTTTTAATCAGGCGCCCTACTCAGCCGACTCTGGGCCGAATTTCATCGAGGAATGTCCTTTTGGGCTTATTCGAAATAGCTCATCCTAATAGGAGTTGGGATAACTGTTGGCCCAGATGACAACCCAAGAGGGGGGGGGGTGAATTGGGTTCTTTTAAAAAATTAGCCTTTTAAATTATTTAGCTTGAGATGAATGAAGACAAATGCAAGCAAAGATAAATTGCAGTGAATAAAACAGAGATAGAGATAGAGATAATAGATCACGGCAAACACTAAGGATTTTATAGTGGTTCGGTGTATCCAACACCTACGTCCACTCCCAAGATTCACTTGGGTCCACACTATAATCACCCTAGATTACAGCAGAGTTGTTTTACAAGCTCACAACTCAAACTTGTTGTTTTCCTGGGCACACAACGAACCCAGCTGGTTTTCAAGGGCTCACCAGCACAAAAACCCTTAACCCAAGCTTAACCAAGCTTGAACTGAGGTAAGACTACCTCCTCTAGTTCAATCCCCCAGATTGAGCTAGACACAAAGAATAGAAATATTGTTTGTTTAGTTACAAGGCTCCTTAATGAGCAGATAAACAAATGTAAGAATAGAGTTTAGATAAGCCTGATTTGCAGTTGGTTGGCTTTGAGCTTTTCTTCTTTTCTTCAACTCCTTTGAAGTGTAGAACCCGGCCTCAGCTTGGATTCTTCACGGAAGATGAGTTGGAGTTGATTTGGGCTTTTCCTCTTTCTTTGAGCGGTGGAAATCTCTTGAGATACTCTTGAATAGCACTTGGATTTTCTTCAGAAGCTTCCTTGGATTTGAGCTTGAACACAGAAGGAACTTCCTTTGATTTCACACTCTTTCTTTCACTCTATTTTGAATCACGATTTTTTCAACTAAAGCTCTGTTTTTTCGATTTTTCTCTTCTTTTCTTTGAAATAAATATCTCTCTATATCTCTCTTGGATTTGAAAACAGCTTCTCTATTTATAGATTCTGCAAGAATATAGCCGTTAGAGACAAAGAAAAATAGCCGTTAATCAAAAAACTTACCGTTGGAGCTGAGTTGGCATCCGTAAAAATCTCGCCCAGATTTGCTGGAGTCGACTCATGCTTTTCCCGAGTCGGCTCGAGCTCGTTATACTAAAAATAGAAATGCTCAGAAAGTTTGGGGGTCGACTCACCAAAAGTAAAGTGTCGACTCCTGAAAGTCGGGGGTCGACTCATGAAAGTTGGGGGTCGACTCGCGAAGTGCTCAGAAAAACACACCTCTGGTGTCTGAGCGGAGTCGACTCGCACAGTCATGGAGTCGGCTCGACAAAATCGGGGTCGACTCGTGAAATTACGTGGGTCGACTCGAGACAGATAGACATTTCTGTTCTCTGAGGGGAGTCGACTCTGAAACTCATGAGTCGGCTCCGGAACGTATCAAAAATCAGAAAGTTTTCTGATTGACTTTAAAATCGTTCCAGATTCATTTTAAATCATTGTTTTGACTTGAATTCAATAAAATTGACATTAAGAATTAATTCAAGAAGCATTCCAAAAACTCATTGATTAATCTATGAATTATAAAATTTCTTTTTGAAAGCTTAAACATTGAGCTTAAAGTTACTTTCAAAATGATTAATGTCAAACTTTAACATTCTCATTGATTGTTCAAAATAAATTCTTTGCACATGTAAATAAACTCATTGCATCTTTTAATACTCATGGCTTTTGGTAATCATCAAAATCAAAAGGATTGGGGCATATAATTTTTCAATAATCTTCCAACAATCTCCCCTTTTTGATGATGACAAAAACATTGAGTTTATGCAAGATGATTGTGAATTTATTTCGATTTCATAAATAGGCTTAGGCTCCCCCTGAATGAGGTAGCTCCCCCTATGAAACTTAATTATTCAATTAATTATCTCATTGATTAATTTGATTTTCTCATATGCATATTCAATCATAAAACTATAAAACTCTCCCCCTTTTTTGTTATCAACAAAAAGGTAGAGAAGCATAAATATTCATTCATTCGTTGATAGAAAGAATTACATTGAGTAATCAAAATTGACATTTCATTTCATCAAAGAGTCTAATACATTAAAGTGTCTAATACATTGATATCAAAATGTAAAACATAACAATAACTTCAATACATAGTAAGGATTGAAATCTAATACATTAGAAATGAGTTCTAACAATCCTAGTCAAATGATCAACTATGTTCTTCATTCCATCAGTTGTAATTTCACATAATCCTTTAGTCTCTCATCTACAAAGGTGCAAGCAGTTAAATTTTATCTTGTAGCTCTGCGTTGCTTTTAGAGTAGGTTTCGCCATCTCCGCAAATATCTTTAAGCTCTTCAAAATGTTCTTGAGATCTCCACTTAAAGATTTGAAGAAGTGCTGAGAGTAGACTCAATTTTAGTGATCCGATCATCAAGTGAGTATAGAGTCTCCTTTAGATTCATGAACTTATTCTCAAACTCTGATTTAATTTTTCTGATTGATCATCAAGTAATCCTTTGAGTTGCATTAATTGTAGATCTGAGAAGCCAGCAGAAGAGGATGAAGCTTGATCAAATGACTGAGCGGGGTAGGAGCAGGTGCAGAAGTAGGAGGGCTCGGAGGTGCAGGTGAAGAGTGTCTAACTGATGGTCCTGGTGCCTCAACATCCGTAGCTCTCTCTTCTACTAATCCTTTCCTCTCCCATTTTCCATTTTCTTAATAAAACCCATCCGATGAATGGTGGCCAAGCTATAAAAGTCTGTATGCCTCAGGTTCCTCATTGGCTCACTATCAAAATAACAATTCCTTGGCTCTGGAAGATCTTGGTGAGGATCATACCATAGGGTAAGCTTGATTTCCTTTTTCCTCCACAGTCAGCATGTACCAAAGAATCATACTGGGAAGGTTATAGGTTTGCCCGTAACAATAGCATCCATCACAAAGATGTCCCTTTCAGATACATAATCAAATCTTCCTATCTTTGGAAAAGAATCCTACTGCAAATGTTATGAAGCAATCTCAGTTCTAATGATAATTGGTTGGCAAAAACTTCTTCAAAACCGACAACATCTCGGTTTAATAATCTAGCAAGAGCAGGGCTTCGGTCTTCAGAAGAAAATGTGGCAGTCCCTGACAAGGGTAGATCCAATAGTCTAGACAGAAGCTCTACAGTCACAAAGATCCTATTCCTCTCACAGTGCTTATGAGACCATGATCTCCTCTAGACAAGTTCTTATAAAACTCCTTCACAAGAGCGGGATAAGTAGGGCAATCCAGTGAACAGATCTTCTCCCATCCCATCTCTATCAATTGTCTCCCTAATAAAAATCCCTCTGCTTCAAAAAGTTCAAAATCCACTTTCCTACCCGTGGTATGATTCTATCTACTAATCTATCTACCTGAGAAGGAGCAGTGGCTGGAGAAGCATTGGGGGTTGAAGATGAAGTGGAATCCGTGCTTGGTGAAGGCTCACGACCGGACGCCTCACCGTCTTCCTCACGGCTCTCTTCCTCTTCACACCGGCCGCAGCAAGATTGGAACCACGAGTTTTGGGTGCCATTGGTCGATTGGAAGTATTAATCAGTGATTTTGGGAATTTGGAAGGTCTGGAGATATTTTGGAGAGAGTATTTTGAGATTGGAAAGTTTGAAATGAACGGCGAGTCGACTCTGCCCTAGATAAATCAACCTGGGACCACTTCGAGTCGGCTCCGCAAAGCAAGGGTCGACTCCGGACAGTCACAGAAAACCATCCCGAAGTGGAGTCGACTCGCGCCGAGAAGGGGTCGACCCGAGAGTTTCAGCAGAAACCAGGAGTCGACTCCGATACGCACCGAGTCGGCTCCGAGACCATTTCAGAGCAAAAACATGAAATTTCTGAAATGTGTCCGGAATATGATCATGAAAATTGATAAAATAATCATTGGATTTGTATGATCAATTAGATGTGAATTCTAGATAAGATTTCCTTAAAGATCAAGGATTTGAAAGAATCTTAGATAAAATTTCCTTAGGGGTTTCAAATTCATTCTAATGGATCACAAATCCCTAACTCTCCTCTAAGATAACAGAATCTTTCTTCACTTAAAGGTTTTGTAAATATGTCTGCTAATTGTTCTTCAGTGTTAACATAATCAAGACAATTTCATTATTTGCAACATGTTCTCTTATAAAATGATATCTAATTTCTATGTGTTTGGTTCTTGAATGTTGAATTGGATTTTTGTTAGATTAATTGCACTTGTATTATCACATCTTATAGGTGTTTTATCAAGTGTGATACCATAGTCTTCAAGTTGTCGCTTAATCCATAGGATTTGAGCACAGCAACTTCCAGCTGCTACATATTCAGCTTCAGTAGTTGATAATGCAACTGAATTTTGCTTTTTGCTAAACCATGAGATTAAGTTACTTCCTAAGAATTGGCATGCACCACTTGTGCTTTTTCTATCTAACTTACATCCAGCATAATCAGAATCAGTGTAAGCAATCAGATTTAATGTTGAGTCTCTAGAATACCATAAACCTACATTTTTTGTTCCACTTACATATCTTAGTATTCTTTTAACAGCAATTAAATGTGATTCTTTAGGTTCAGACTGAAATCTAGCACATAAGCAAACAGCAAACATTATATCTGGTCTACTTGCAGTTAAGTAAAGTAGGGATCCGATTATACCTCGATAATATTTTGATCAACTTCTTACCTTCTTCATCTTTGTCCAGCTTGCATGAAGGACTCATTGGTGTTCCGAGGGGTTTAATTGATTCCATACCAAACTTCTTTAGAATTTCTCTTGTGTACTTTGTTTGGTTGATAAGATTCCCTCTTTGCTTTGTTTGATTTGGAGTCCAAGGAAGAAGTTGAGTTCTCCCATCATGCTCATTTCAAATTCTCCCTGCATCAACTTAGCAAACTCTTGACATAGAATATTGTTAGTAGCACCAAAATGATGTCATCAACATATATTTGAACTACTAATAAATCTTTACCTTTTCTTTTCAAAAACAATGTTTTATCAACATTTCCTCTTATAAAATCATTTTCAATTAAGAATTTACTTAATCTATCATACCAAGCTCTAGGTGCTTGTTTCAAACCATATAATGCTTTGTGCAATTTAAAAACGTGATTTGAAAATTCGTGATCTTCAAAACCTGGTGGTTGTTCTACATATACTTCTTCATTTATAAATCCATTTAGAAATGCACTTTTTACATCCATTTGAAATAAGTTAAAATTCATATGACATGCAAATGCAAGTAATAGCCTAATGGCTTCTAATCTAGCTACAGGTGCAAAGGTTTCATCAAAATCAATACCTTCTTCTTGATTATATCCTTTTGCAACTAATCTAGCTTTGTTTCTAATTACTATGCCATTTTCATCTAGTTTATTTCTAATATCCATTTTGATCCTATAACAGAATGATTTTTAGGTCTTTCAACTAAGGTCCATACATTATTTCTAGTAAATTGATTTAATTCTTCTTGCATTGCTAACATCCAATTATTATCTTTTTCAGCTTCTTCAATAGTTTTAGGTTCAATTTGTGATACAAATGCAAGATGATTACTAATATTTCTCATAGATGATCTAGTTCTTATTCCTTGAGATGGATCACCTATAATCAATTCCTTAGGGTGACTATAAGCATATCTCCAATCCCTAGGTAGATCTACATCATTATGATTAGCGTTAGTATCATCATCCTTAGGTGAATCATTATCTTTAGCTCTTGTCTTGATCTAAAGATACATCAATATTTAATTTTTCAAGATCTTTTTCAATTATGTTTGTATCTTCATCATCATCAAATTTTTCAGAATGATGCTAAAGATTCATCAAAAACTACATGAATGATTCTTCAACAACTAAAGTTTTCTTGTTAAATACTCTATATGCTTTACTAGTTGTTGAGTATCCTAAGAATATTCCTTCATCAGATTTAGCATCAAATTTGCCTAAATTATTTTTACCATTATTGTGAACAAAACATTTACAACCAAATGCATGAAAATATTTTATATTGGGTTTTCTATCATGCCATAATTCATAAGGTGTTTTCTTTAAAATAGGTCTTATTAAGGCTCTATTTAGGATGTAACATGCTGTGTTAATAGCTTCCGCCCAAAAGTATTTCGGGAGTTTACTTTCACATAGCATGGTACGGGCCATGTCTTCTAGAGTCCTATTTTTCTTTCAACTACTCCATTTTGTTGTGGGGTCCTAGGTGCAGAAAAATTATGATTAATACCATTTTCATTGCAAAAACTTTCAAATAAGTGATTTTCAAATTCAGTTCCATGATCACTTCTTAGAGACACTATGGTAGTGTTTTTCTCATTTGTTACTTTCTTGAAGAATTTCATGAATATCGAGAAAGTCTCATCTTTGTGAGCTAAAAACATTACCCAAGTGAATCTAGAGTAATCATCTACTATCACAAGACCATATTTCTTTCCTCCTAGACTTGTGGTTCTAGTTGGTCCAAAAAGGTCCATGTGAAGTAGCTCTAATGGCCTAGAAGTTGAAACAATATTTTTAGATTTGAAAGAACTTCTTGTTTGTTTTCCAAACTGACATGCATCACATATTTTGTTATTTTCAAAATCTAATTTAGGTAAACCTTTTACTAAATCCATTCTAATTAGTTTTGAAATTAGGTGTGTGCTTGCGTGACCTAATCTTCGATGCCACAACCAACCATCTCATTCATATTAGCATTATTAGCAACTAAGCAATGATTATTAGTAGACAAATTGTCTAAGTCAATCATATATACATTGCCATTTCTATTTCCAATAAAAACAATGCTATTATCAATGGGATTAGCTACAGTGCATAAAGAAGATTCAAAAGATACTTTAAAACCTTTGTCACATAATTGACTTATACTAATTAAGTTATGTTTTAAACCATCAACATAAAGTACATTCTCAATAAATGTGGAGGGAGTTATTTGAATGTTACCAAACCCCAAGATTTGGCCTTTGCCATTGTCGCCAAATGTAACAACTCCTCCTTTCTTTTCTTCAGGGTGATGAATTCTTCTTTGTCACCCGTCATATGTCTTGAGCAGCCACTATCAAGATACCACTTTCTCTTTGATCTCTTGGCCACAAGACATTCCTGCAATGAAATCAGACTTTATGTTTAGGTACCCAAGCTTTCTTGGGTCCTTCATGGTTAGTACCAACAAATATTGTTCCTTTCGGAACCCATATTTTCTTCCCTTTAACATTTAAGTTTTTATTAGGTTTCAGATTTTTACATTCATAAGATTTATGTCCTTTTTGATTACATTTAAAGCATGTAAATTACTTTGGCCAGCACTTACAAAAATATTTTTAAGTGATTTTTGTTCCTTAAAGTGTTATATCCTAATCCGGCTTTGTCAAAAACTGCTTTTTGACTATTTAACAACATGTCTAATTTAATTGAACTTAATGTAAACTTATCAACTATGTTTTTATGTTTTTCAACCTCATCCTTTAGTTTATCTTTTTCATTTGAGATTGATTCCTTTTCATTCATTAAAATTTCATTTTCAGATTTAAGTTTCTTAATTTCATTGTTAAGATTTTCTTTTTCTGAATGAAGGCTAAGTTTTCATTTTTCAAAAACTTGTATTTCTTTTTCAAAATTTTAAATCCCCAACAAGTTCATTAAAGGCATCAAAAAGTTCATCGAAAGCAAATTCATCGCAAGGGTTGTCGGAACTTACCTCATCATTGTCGTCCGCCATAAAGCATACGTTTGCGACTTCCTTTTGTCTTCTTCTTCGGAAGAAGATTCCTCGCTGTCACTCCATGTCGCCATATAAGCCTTCTTTTTCTTTTTGTAGGCTTTCTTCAATCTAGGACATTCATTTCTAAAGTGCCCCGGTTTATTACATTCATAGCAAGTCAAGGGGTCTTTCTCTTTTTCTTTGTCCTTGTCCTTATTTTATCCTTTTCTCCTTCCCACTTAGCTCCAAATTTTTTCTTGTGGAAGGGTTTCTTTCTCCTCATAAATCTCTTAAATTTCTTTGCCAAGAGAGCAGTCTCTTCATCATTATCATCATCACTGCTGCTCTCTTCTTCTTTTGCAGCTTTGAGGGCAATAACTTTCTTTTTCTTTGAGTCCTCCTCAACATGCTGCCTCATAGTCAGCTCATGGGTCATAAGGGATCCTAGAAGCTCCTCTAAGGGTAAAGTGTTGAGGTCCTTAGCTTCTTGGATTGCAGTCATTTTTGCTTCCCATGATCTTGGTAATGACCTAAGAATTTTCTGAACAAGTTCAGAGTTAGTATATGTCTTACCAAGACTTTTCAAACCATTTACAATATCTGTGAATCTAGTGTACATGCATGCAATGGTTTCAGATTGTTCCATGCTAAATAATTCATATTTATGAACAAGATATTAATCTTAGATTCTTTAACTTGGTTGGTACCCTCATGGGTAACCTCTAATCTATCCCAATCTCTTTAGCGGAATTACAAGTAGAGATACGATTAAATTCATTAGCATCTAAGAGAACAATATAAAACATTCATGGCCTTAGCATTGAGCTGTGCCATTTTCCTATCATTATCATTCCAGTCCCTTTCGGGCTTAGGAACAATAGTGCCATCTATAACATGTGTGGGTGTACTAGGTCCATTGATTATAACACCCCATAGCTCATAATCAGAAGCTTGAATGAATATCCTCATTCTAGCTTTCCAATAGGAATAATTTGAGCCATTAAAAAGTGGAGGTCTATTCGTAGAATGACCTTCAGCAAAAGAACCAACTTATGTTGCCATTTGGAACTTTAGCTCTTGATCGTGTGATCAAAATCTAATGAGCACTAGCTCTGATACCAATTGTTGGCCCAGATGACAACCCAAGAGGGGAGGGTGAATTGGGTTCTTTTAAAAAATTAGCCTTTTAAATTATTTAGCTTGAGATGAATGAAGACAAATGCAAGCAAATAAATTGCAGTGAATAAAACAGAGATAGAGATAGAGACAATAGATCATGCAAACACTAAGGATTTTATAGTGGTTCGGTGTATCCAACACCTACGTCCACTCCCAAGATTCACTTGGGTCCATACTATAATCATCCTAGATTACAGCAGAGTTGTTTTACAAGCTCACAACTCAAACTTGTTGTTTTCCCGGGCACACAACAAACCCAGCTGGTTTTCAAGGGCTCACCAGCACAAAAACCCTTAACCCAAGCTTAACCAAGCTTGAACTGAGGTAAGACTACCTCCTCTAGTTCAATCCCCCAGATTGAGCTAGACACAAAGAATAGAAATATTGTTTGTTTAGTTACAAGGCTCCTTAATGAGCAGATAAACAATTGTAAGAATAGAGTTTAGATAAGCCTGATTTGCAGTTGGTTGGCTTTGAGCTTTTCTTCTTTTCTTCAACTCCTTTGAAGTGTAGAACCCGGCCTCAGCTTGGATTCTTCACGGAAGATGAGTTGGAGTTGATTTGGGCTTTTCCTTTTTTCTTTGAGCGGTGGAAATCTCTTGAGATACTCTTGAATAGCACTTGGATTTTCTTCAGAAGCTTCCTTGGATTTGAGCTTGAACACAGAAGGAACTTCCTTTGATTTCACACTCTTTCTTTTACTCTATTTTGAATCACGGATTTTTTCAACTAAAGCTCTGTTTTTTCGATTTTTCTCTTCTTTTTCTTTGAAATAAATATCTCTCTATATGTCTCTCTTGGATTTGAAAACAGCTTCTCTATTTATAGATTCTGCAAGAATATAGCCGTTAGATACAAAGAAAAATAGCCGTTAATCAAAAAACTTACCGTTGGAGCTGAGTTGGCATCCGTAAAAATCTCGCCCAGATTTGCTGGACTCGACTCATGCTTTTCCTGAGTCGGCTCGAGCTCGTTATACTAAAAATAGAAATGCTCAAAAGTTTGGGGTCGACTCACCAAAAGTAAAGTGTCGACTCCTGAAAGTCGGGGGTCGACTCATGAACAGTTGGGGGTTGACTCGCGAAGTGCTCAGAAAAACACACCTCTGGTGTCTGAGCGGAGTCGACTCGCACAGTCATGGAGTCAGCTCGACAAAATCGGGGGTCGACTCATGAAATTACGTGGGTCGACTCGAGACAGATAAACATTTCTGTTCTCTGAGGGGAGTCGACTCTGAAACTCATGAGTCGGCTCCGGAACGTATCAAAAATCAGAAAGTTTTCTGATTCACTTTAAAATCGTTTCAGATTCATTTTAAATCATTGTTTTGACTTGAATTCAATAAAATTGACATTAAGAATTAATTCAAGAAGCATTCCAAAAACTCATTGATTAATCTATGAATTATAAAATTTCTTTTTGAAAGTTTAAACATTGAGCTTAAAGTTACTTTCAAAATGATTAATATCAAACTTTAACATTCTCATTGATTGTTCAAAATAAATTCTTTGCACATGTAAATAAACTCATTGCATCTTTTATCATACTCATGGCTTTTAGTAATCATCAAAATCAAAAGGATTGGGGTATATAATTTTTCAATAATCTTCCAACAATAACTCAGCTAGGGTCGAGGTAAAGTAAGTGTGTAGGGAATATAGCTCCAGGTGACATGACCCAAATGGAGGAAGTTTGGTCCTGAGAAAGGGGGCACATCCCGAGTGCCTTAAAGTTATTAATGACCCTCTTTGATGAGGGGGCGGAACTCTTTGTTTCCCGCTAGCGCCTACTGAGGAAGTGACACATGGCATGTTTTGCGGCAATAGTGTTGGAATTGATGGCCCGGGCGATCGGGATACTCGTCAGGAGTAGTTTAAAAATGGATGGGGGAATGCCATCGTTAATCACCTTTTCAGCTGATCTCCAAAATTTTTGGATATTGAGATGGCTTCTGAAAGCGAGGGGCGATTGACTGAAGCTCCAAGCAGCGGCGTCAATGGCCGTGGGGGGGGCCCATAGGAGCTGCACTACGGTAACCGTCGATGGGAAGGTCTTAGCGTTACTGTTCGCAGACCGCGAGCGACTCTAGAGGGTGGCCGAGCAATACCTTGCTGTTTCCATAAGAGAAAACGAGCTCCTTCGTCGGGCCAATAGCCGGCTGGAGGGGCAAGTAGCATCCCTCCAGCGACAGATTGCCGAGCTAGCTCTGCGGCATGGGAGGAGCTCGGCAGCACTCGGAGAAGATGGCAAGCCCCAGTGAGGGCTCATGTACTTTTTTACTTTTCTTTTTATTTTTTCCTTTTATGATGAATGAAAAAGAGTTTTCGCAACTTTCATGTTTACTGCCATCTTTAAAATGTTTGTTCTTATCATGTGAATCTTACGAACGAACCACCCCCTTGGGGGGATCTCTGGTGATCTTGGTGAGACTAAGGTATGGTGTCCCCATTTTAGCCGAGGTAAGGGGAACTTCACAAGTTTCAGTCGAAGTGTAGTATATCGCTCGATTTTGCCGAAACATAACAAGTGTCCCGTTAGCACCGGGGCGAGAGTTGCTATCTTGGTTTGGACCGGGGGATAAGGGAACGTTCGTTTTTCCCAAATAAGGAGACTATCTTGGCTTTGAGCGAAGCAAAAAGCGATTTCTCAGTTTACGTCAAAATATAGCAGATGGCTCGGCTTCAGGCCGAAGCATAGAATAGTTCAGTTAGATCCCCGATAAGTGTCTCGGTCGAAACTGAGGTCATGCAGATAGTTCTGTCAATCCGAAATAGGAAACGGTTCGGCGTGATATGGCCGAAAACTTTGTGAGTCCCTTGGCGGACGGTTCGTTCTATGAGAAATCATTTGTTTTCTGCCCGGGCTGACGAGGCGGATTTGTGATTCGCCAAAGGATGCTTTGCGTAAGGCATTTATCCTGTTGGCCTTTTCCAACGCGGATATTTTTAACGTACAAGGTAAGCATTCGATCGCCATTGGAGAGCGTCGTTTTCACAAGGTGATTTCCCAGGCCTGTCCGTATCCCAAGGACTGGCGGACGATTTCCTGCATTTAAGGCTCTTGATTCGAGGTCAGAGGAAAATCTTTTGTCTTACATCATGGCTTGGAAAATGCATTCGGCGTGCTTTGGAAAGCGCTCTCTTACCCTGAACCGTCATGTGGTAGTGAGGCTAAGGCATTTTGAATCCCAGGATTTTCTGCTTTAATGGCTGCTCCTATTCCATTTGCCTATAAAATGGGAAGAGTGGGCCGTGTTAGGCATTTTGAATCCCAGGATTTTCTGCTTTAATGACTGGTAAGGGTTTTCATGGCGTCTGTTTCATTGAAGTTGAAAGTGAAGAGTTCGAGCCTTCTTTTTGAAGGCTGGCTCGCCCCAGATAGCTGAGGTGATGGAGAAGCTACTAAAGAGAGACCAGTCCTCAAGGAAGGAATTCTCAGAGGTCATATGGAGAGCGCACGGGAGGACCACAGAGGTCATATGGGGAGCTCATGTATGCGCTTCCTGCGTGTCCTTTGTCATTTGCCATGGGGACCACTGGAAATGCAAGGCATACGTATCCCCCATGGCTTATGTGAATCCTCAGCTTGAATTCCTTAGTTCATTCGCCTGAGAAATTTTTTTGTCATGTGAGGAGGGAGGAGGGATGTGTGGGTCTGCTGGTTCCCTGCCTATGTGCTTGGGCAGTGGCTAGCAGACCAGCATCCCACTTGGGGGATGCTCCATTGGCATAAGCATCCACGGGCCCTTGGCCTAGTTATGATCCTTCCATGTATTCATCCGAGAGATCCATGGATGGCCTACTTTATTCTTTCGCATTAACCAGTGGTTCAGCCGAGCTGTCTGGTTTCTCTGATTTCTTGAGTTAGATGCCAAAACATCATTATTAACCGAAGTTGATCGAAGTTGCTCAGCCGAGCTTGTTATTTGTTTTTATTTCCTGTGCCATGATGCACTTGTAATACCTTTCAAGAGGTTGTAATTTTCATTAACAAAGAAAGTATTTTCTTTTTTTTAAATATTCATGTCTTTTCTAACATGGTTGTATTGAGAGTTTCCCTACGCTTTCCGTAGCGTATCTTACTTGTTTCCAGTAGCGATTTTAGCTACTTTGCTTTGGTTGATCATTTTAGTGATATTTGGTCTTCTGTGGAGGAAGCAGTCACCTCTGTTTAGATCAGAGGGAGGCCTGGGCTGCCTTGGCCACATTCAAGGAGTAAATCGCATGATATCGCTAATGGGCAGGAAGAAGTCACTTACCTCTGCCGAAGTATAATAGGATGTTTTTGTCATCTTAGAACGTCTGAGAAGTCACTCGATTCGATCGAGGCCTTATATAATATTTTAAGTATGGAGATATCACTTGGTTCGTCTGAGGCTCTAGAACATTCGGAGAAATATCGCTCGGTTTGGTGAGGATTCAGATCATTCAGAGATATATCACTCGGTTCTGCCGAGGCTTCAAATCATTCAGAGATATATCACTCGGTTGTAGCCGAGGCTTCAGAAGTATATCACTCGGTTGTGGCCGAGTCTTCGAAAGTATATCACTCGGTTGTGGCCGAGTCTTCAGAAGTATATCACTCGGTTGTGGCCGAGTCTTTGGAAGTATCACTCGGTTGTAGCCGAGGCTTCAAGATTATATTTTACTTGGCGCTGCCAAGGGAGTCCTCCCAGCCCAGCTAGGATATATTTTACTTGGCGCGGCCAAGGTCCGAAGATCGCTCGGCCCGGCCAAGGATTTATAAAGATTATATTTTACTTGGCGCTGCCAAGGTACGAAGTCCTCCCAGCCCAGCTGGGATATATTTTACTTGGCACGGCCAAGGTTCGGAGATCACTCGGCCCGGCCGAGGATTTATAAAGATTATATTTTACTTGGCGCTACCAAGGTACGGAGTCCTCCAGCCCAATCGGGATATATTTTACTTGGCGCGGCCAAGGTCCGGAGATCGCTCGGCCCAGTCGAGGATTTATAAAGATTATATTTTACTTGGCACTGCCAAGGTACGGAGTCTTCCCAGTCCAGCTAGGATATATTTTACTTGGCGCGGCCAAGGTCCGAAGATCGCTCGGCATAGCCGAGGATTTATAAAGATTATATTTTACTTGGCGGTGCCAAGGTACAGAGTCCTCCCAGCCCAGCTAGGATATATTTTACTTGGCGCGGCCAAGGTCCGGAGATTGCTCGGTCCGACCAAGGATTTATAAAGATTATATTTTACTTGGCGCTGCCAAGGTACGGAGTCCTTCCAGCCCAGCTGGGATATATTTTACTTGGCGCGGCCAAGGTCCGGAGATCGCTCGGCATAGCCGAGGATTTATAAAGATTATATTTTACTTGGCGCTGCCAAGGTACGGAATCCTCCCAGCCCAGCTGGGATATATTTTACTTGGCGCAGCCAAGGTCCAGAGATCGCTCGGCCCGGCCGAGGATTTATAAAGATTATATTTTACTTGGCGGTGCCAAGGTACAGAGTCCTTCCAGCCCAGCTGGGATATATTTTACTTGGCGCGGCCAAGGTCCGGAGATCGCTCGGCCTGGCTGAAGATTTATATGACCTGCTTCTCATTGTAGCTTTCAAGGAGGGTTATAAGAATTTTGCAGGCCTTTTAAAAACCAAAGTTAATTCATTGAATAAAAAATGAGGTTAGCAAGAGTGTACTTTTATTGATGATATGCATAGAGATTATCCGAGTTCCACGTCCGAGGAATAGATTTTCCGTTTAGATTTTGGAGCTTGTAGGTACCGGACTCGACGACTTCCGCCACTTGATAGAGGCCTTCCTAGTTCGGGACAGCTTTCCTTGTTCCGTTGGTTTAGAGACAGACGCCTTTCGGAGGACAAGATCGCCAGGCGAGAAAGATTTCCCCTTGACTTTGGAGGCATGATAGCGAGCCACTCTTTGCTAGTAGGCAGCTACTCTGATCCGCGCTTTCTCTCTGATCTCCTCTAGTAGGTCGAGGTTGGCACGGAGTTGCTCATCATTAGACTCCTCCGAATAACTTCCACGCGAGGGGAAGGGAGCCCAACCTTCACAGGAATGACAGCTTCCATGCCGAAGGTCATTTTGAAAGGAGTTTGGCCCGTGGGCGTCCTCTCGGTGGTTCGGTAAGCCGATAGCACGTGGTGGAGCTCTTCCGCCCACTTGCCTCGTGCTCGATTAAGACGAGCCTTGATTCCCTGCAAGAGGGTTCGGTTGGTTACCTCGGCTTCTCCATTAGCTTGGGGATGTCCCACCGATGTGAGGCGATGAACAATGCCATGATCCTCGCAGAATTCCCAAAACTTGGGATTATCAAATTGCTTTCCATTATCGGTAATGATTGTGTGGGGAAGACCGAACCGACAAATGATGGACCTCCAGACAAAATCTTTAGCCCGAGCCTCGGTGATCTGGGCGACTGCTTCGGCTTCAACCCATTTAGTGAAGTAATCAATCGCAACAAATAAGAACCTCCTTTGTCACGTTGCAAGGGGAAAAGGACCGAGGATATCCATTCCCCACTTGGCAAAGGGCCAGGGGGATGATATAGCAGTCAAGTGAGTAGAAGAGAGTCTTTGGATGTTAGAATATCGTTGACATGAATCGCAGGCTCGGACAAGGTCATTGGCATCTTTCTGCATAGTCGGCCAATAGTAGCCTTGGCGAAGTATCTTATGGCACAAAGCTCTACCGCCGAGGTGGTTGCCGCATATGCCTTCATGAATCTCCCGAAGCGCATAATCAGCCTCCGAAGGTCGGAGGCATTTAAGCAGAGGCATAGAGAAGGACCATTTGTATAGTCGATTATCAATCAAGACATAATGGGAGGATTGTATTTTTAGTTTCCTTGCCTCTTTTCGGTCGGCAGGTAGTAGCCCTTCTTTGAGATATTTATATATGGGATCCGCCCAAGATGGCTCGGTGTCGACTTGCATCATCTGATCAGAATCAGCAATGCTGGATTTCTCCAGGACCTCCAAATAAAATTTTCGCTCAAGGTCCATCGAGTCCGCAGTCGCTAGGCAAGATAAGAGGTCGGCGCATGCATTTTCTGCCCTTGGTATCTGAATAATTTCAAATTCAGTGAAATGGGATAGCAAATCATGCACCTTTTGTAAATACCAAACCATATTTGGCTCTCGGGCTTTGAATTCTCCTCGTACTTGGCCTGCCATTAATTGGGAGTTAGTGTAAGCATTTAGCTTTTCGACTTTGAGCTCCCGGGCGATGTGGAGTCTGGCAATTAGGGCCTCGTACTCAGCTTCGTTGTTGGAAGTTGGGAAGGAGAAACGGATGCCATACTCAAACGTCGCTCCTTCTGGACTAGTGATGACAAGACTCGCGCCAAAGCCACTCGCACTAGAGGATCCGTCGGCGTGAAGTAACCATGGAGCGTTGAGCTTCGGTTGCTCAGGGGAACCTAAGGTAGAGCCATCCTCGGGTATGGTACACTCCAGGAGGAAATCCGTCAGGACTTGGGCTTTAATGGATGAACGAGGATAATATTGAATGTCATGCTCGCTCAGCTCCAAAGCTCACTTGGTCATCCTTCCCGAGGCCTCTGGGCGATGGATGATAGATCTGATGGGTTGGTCGGTCAGAACCGCCATGGTTGTGCCTGGAAATATGGCCACAGTTTTTGGACTGATGTCACTAGGGCCAAGACCACCTTCTCAACCCGGGTATACCTTGTCTCAGCATCCCTGAGCAATTTGCTGATATAATAGATCGGCCTCTGAACCTTGTTATCCTTCCTGACCAGCACTGAGTCAATGGCACTCTCAGAAACCGCCAAATACAAACACAGCATTTCTCCTTGCTTCGGACTGCTGAGGAGAGGTGGTGAGCCAAGGTATCTTTTAAGATCTTTAAAGGACTTATGGCAATCCATGGTCCATTGGAAATTCTTCGCTGACCAGAGAGCTTTGAAGAAGGAGAGGCATTTCTCGGCCGATCGAGCAATGAAGCGGCTGAGGGCCGCTATCCTCCCAGTGAGACGCTGCACTTCCTTGACCGACACCGAAGGGATCATTTGTTGCAGGGCTTGGATCTTTTGAGGGTTCGCTTCAATTCCTCGCTGTGAAACCATGAAGCCCAGGAACTTGCCGAAATTAACTCCGAAGGCATATTTAGTTGGATTGAGCTTCATCTTGTACTTCCGAAGCGTTGCAAAGCTTTCTGCAAGGTCCTGCACATGGTGGGGTGCCTCCTTGCTCTTCACCAGCATATCATCAAACATACACCTCCATGTTCCGCCCGATTTGCTCCTTGAAGATTCTGTTGACCAGCCTTTGGTAGGTGGCACCTGCATTTTTCAGACCAAAAGGCATAACTCGATAGCAATAGATACCTCGATCGGTGATGAAGGTTGTCTTTTTCTTATCTTCGGGCGCCATTTGGATTTGGTTGTACCCCGAATAGGCATCCATGAAAGTCAGCATCTGATGGCCCAATGTCGCATCTACGAGTTGGTCAATCCGAGGGAGAGGAAAACTATCCTTCGGGCAAGCTTTATTGAGGTCGGTGAAGTCGACGCACATCCTCCACTTGCCATTTGACTTTTTCACCATGACGATTTGCCAACTAGTCGGGGTAATTGACCTCCCGGATAAAGCTGGCTTTGATGAGCTTGTCCACCTCTTCCTCGATAGCTTTCTGACGCTCGGGGGCAAAGCTTCTTTTCTTCTGTTTGACTGGTCGAAATGTCTCATCCACGCTGAGGTGATGGACTGAGGTAGACCAGGCGAACACATCGACATTCTTTCGAAGGAAATTGATTAAGTCTTGCCAAGCTTTCCCTTTAGCTGTGACCCGATCTTTATGATTCGGTCGGGCCAAGCTTCATCCAGTGGCACCTCCTCCAGTTCCTCGGCTGGTTCTCTTCGCTACTCAGTGAAGTCTTCACGAGCATCTAGCCCATCCACCTCGGGCTTCCTGGACTGCAAGTCGGCGATAAAGTAATGCTGAGCAATAATCTGGCTACCCCAAACAACCCCTACTCCCCATTCAGTGGGGAATTTCATGACAAGATGGGGATTAGAAACGATGGCCTTGAGGGATATCTGCCCCGGCCTACCGAGGATGGCATTGTAGGGGGACCGAAGCTTAATCACGAGAAAATCTATGAGCGTAGTAGCTATGCGAGGTCAGGTGCCGGCTCGGACCGTCAGAGTAATGACTCCCTCAGGGGTTATAGAATCGCCCGTGAAACCCACTAGAGTGGATTCCACGGCTCGGAGGTTTTCCGCCTGGAAATTTAGTCTCACAAAGGCATCGAAGTACAAAACATTAACAGAGCTTCCGTTATCGATTAAAATGTGGTGTACATCGTAGTTGTTCATATTCAAAGATACAACTAGAGCATCATCGTTGGGGTACTGTACCTCTCGTAGGTCTTCATCAGAGAAAGCAAGTTCATCGATTCGAGCCTTCTTCGGCAAATTTTCCTTCTCACTCAGCCCAGATGATGGAGATTCGATCGCTGTTATCATGTTGACATTGCCAATGACCGGGGGATTCGGCGGAGGAAGCTGGCGAGGTTCAGATTGACGACCTCCCTCATTCGCTGGCTCAGGTGGCCCTCTGAATCGGTCTAATCTGCCTCGCCAGATTAGACGCTCGATTTCATTCTGGAGCTGCTAGCACTCTTTGGTATCATGTCCGTGGTCTCGGTGGAAGTGGCAGTACTTGGTCATGTCCCTCCGAACCCGTTACCTCGGAGGGAAGGAGGCCGAGGAATCTGGCGCTCAATCTCTATCAGAATCTGCGCCCTCGGCGCAGTGAGAGGGGTATAGCGATCGAACCTTCGAGCTGGGCTCCGGGTTCGGTCTTGAGGCGGCGGCGGAGGGGCTCCGTGGCGACGAGGTGGGCTTATGCAGCGATAGGCTCGATGCTTGTCGGAGCTTTTCACCTCCTTCTTCTTCTACTGCTCAGATTGAGCCGACCTTCTCGACTCCTTGACTCGGGCATACTTGTCCGCCAGAGACATCATGTCCGAAAGGCTCTTCGGGTAGTTGACCTCCAGGGCCAAATAAAAGTCTCCCACCTTTGATACCCCTCCGGCCATGGCGGACATGGCCACCTCATGATTGAGGTGGTCAACTTCTAGCAGGGCCGTGTTGAAACGACCGAGATAGTTCTTCAGGGATTCCCCCTCTCTTTGCTTAACTTCTGAGAGGGAATCAGATCTCCGCCGGTGATGACGGTTGCTGACGAACTGGCTGATAAACAGATAGCTCAGCTCATCAAAAGAATCAATAGAACCTGGCTTCAGGCTGTTGAACCAGGTTTGAGCAGACCCTCTAAGGGTAGAGGGGAAAGCATGGCATAGAATCGCATCTGACGCTCCATGGAACATCATGATGGACTTGAAGCTGCAGAGGTGGTCATCGGGATCAGTAGATCCATGGTAGGGCTCGATGGTAGGGAGCTTGACATGAGGGGGAATCACTTCCCTCATGATCCTCTCGGTGAAGGGGATGCCCTGATCCATCTTCGGCTGGGACAGAGGAGCCTGCCTGACGGCATCTAACTCCTGACGCCATTCTCGTCGCATCTCCTGCATCTGTTGCCTGATTTCCTTGTCCAGAGTGACAGGAGGATCGGGTGATGGGATGGAGGCAGCGGTGTCGAATCTTGGGAAGACACCGGGGAGTGGGAGTGAGCCCGATGGGATATGATCGGGTTCACTCCTCTGGCCTGGTGGGGAATTGGCTTCGCCCTTGCAGGTCGATGAAGGTAATCCGCTGCCCCGAGCGGATTAGAGGGAAGAGTTATTGGAGGAATGGGAGTGGCCTCTTCTTCATGAAGTGGCGGAACAGGAGCCACCGGGTGGGAAACCCTTTGAGCTCCTTTCAAGCTGGGTCAGGGCCTGGACCTGCTGAACCAGAGCGGCGAACTAGTCCAGGGTCACCGCCGGAGCTAACGGTGAAGGGGTTTCAGCTGGTGGCGGCAGCAAGGGCTCCGCGCCGTTGGTTGGATCAGGCCTCTGAGATGCAACCTGATCCTGAGCCTCAGAGGCGGCTCTCTTCCGGTTGGCCATTAGAAGATTTTTCTTCCGATCTGGATCCTTGTCTCCTAGAATACAAGTTTACGGGACTTGAGGCCCTCCTTCTAGCGCCAATCTATTGCCGCAGAAATCCGTTCTCCGACTCAGGTGCTGTTGGGGCTTCGAATCCGGGCTCGACTTCTGGCTGGGACCTGCAAAACAGTCCTCGAGCAGAGGGCGGTTTGGGGGGGTGTCCTCTGTGGAAGACCCTCCGACGCCCAAGTCAGTGGAGATTCACAACAAGAAGACAATGGGAAGAAGGACCCCTGAGGAAGAGTTCCTCTAAGGGTGGTTCTAGGAGCTTTGTCTAAGCTCTAATGGAATTTTACTGAGAGTGACGGTGAGTGAAAGAGAGGTGTCTTGAGTGTGCAAAATGCCATACCTGAGGGGATCTAAGGCCGTGATATTTATAGGTGATCACCTGATTCCTTGGACATGTCACAGAGGGTCTGAAAGTTATTGGGATTTGATGACGCCAAGAAACCCTCCTCGAACGTCGGGGATGATGGACGTCTCCCTCCTCGAAGTCCTGCAAGAAAAGTCCCCGGGGACCGGTGGCGCCGGTGGGGACCCTCCGACGATCAAGTCAGTTGCTTGGGCTCAGACAAAGAACCGCTCCAGCGAAGAGGAGCTGAGGCGGTTAGGGTTTTTGCTGGGAGGAAGAAAGCTCAAAAAAACCAGAGTTCAGATCCCACTTACAGCGTGAGTATGTGTCTTTTATACCTGTCCGAATACCATGACTCGCGGCCTCGGAAGATCTCTATCGTACTGTTGCCGGTTGATATGACTGGACTCCATTGCTAGAGGTAGCGAGTCGTATGCCGTAGCGAGGCATGGTGATGCACAGGGACATGCAACGCGCCAAACACCGTTATGAGGCATGGCCCTCCGTAACGGGGCACAATCACGGAAGTACTGAATGGTACGCAGCGGCAAGGCATGGTCATGCACAGGGGCATGCAACGCGCCAAACCTCGTTATGAGGCATGGCCCTCCGTAACGGGGCACAATCACGGAAGTACTGAATGGTACGCTGCGGCAAGGCATGGTCATGCACTGAAAATCATGTGCAAGCACCGTGCAACCTGATGGTTGCTGTTTCCCTTGGCAGTTGAGTCGCGTGCTGATCGCTGATGACCACACCCCGAAGGGATATCGGAGGTGGGGAATGACGGTGTACCCCGAGACCGATGGGGGCCCCGGGGTTAAGAAATGATGACCCCACCCCCCGATCCCGAGGGGGTGCCGGGGGTGGGGGAATGACGATGCACCCCGAGACCGACGGGGGTCCCGGGGTTAAGAAATGATGACCCCACCCCCCGACCCCGAGGGGGTGCTGGGGGTGGGGGAATGATGATGCACCCCGAGACCGGCGGGGTTCCGGGGTTAAGAAATGATGACCCCACCCCCCGACCCTGAGGGGGTGCTGGGGGTGGGGGAATGACGATGCACCCCGAGACCGGCGGGGGTCCCGGGGTTAAGAAATGATGACCCCACCCCCGACCCCGAGGGGGTGCCGGGGGTGGGGGAATGACAATGCACCCCGAGACTGGCGGGGATCCCGGGGTTAAGAAATGATGACCCCACCCCCCGACCCCTAGGGGGTTCCGGGGGTGGGGAATGACGATGCACCCCGAGACCGGCGGGGGTCCCGGGGTTAAGAAATGATGACCCCACCCCCCGACCCCGAGGGGGTGCCGGGGATGGGGGAATGACGATGCACCCCGAGACTGGCGGGGGTCCCGGGGTTAAGAAATGATGACCCCACCCTCCGACCCCGAGGGGATGCCGGGGGTGGGGAATGACGATGCACCCCGAGACCGGCGGGGGTCCCGGGGTTAAGAAATGATGACCCCACCCCCCGACCCCGAGGGGGTGCCGTGGGTGGGGGAATGACGATGCACCCCGGACCGACGGGGGTCCCGGGGTTAAGAAATGATGACCCCACCTCCCGACCCCGAGGGGGTACCGGGGGTGGGGGAATGACGATGCACCCCGAGACCGGCGGGGGTCCTGGGGTTAAGAAATGATGACCCCACCCCCCGACCCCGAGGGGGTGCCGGGGGTGGGGAATGACGATGGCTGCCGTTACCTTTTCTGACGATGCTGGGATTAGTCATATCAGATGCCTCCTCGCCCCTGGGGCGAAGCGGGTCCCGCCGCTGAGGCTCAAGGGGCGTTCTCCACGTGGCTGATCCCTATCCTTGACCTTTATGCGGACGGTGCGGGGAATGTAAGGAGGCGGCCCCCCGTACACTGCGCCAGCCATGATCGCCCTCGAGAATGAGGACGGGCTCTTCGGAGTCCGCACGAAAAGGCGTATCATCATTTCCTCTCATTACGGCGACGTCAGCAAGGTCCCATCACTGGCCGGGGGCATGCCGCACCACGCTCCGGGGCATTCCTCAAGGCGAACCGGCGTATAGCAAGAAGCCGCGTGGCCGACAAGACATGGCGGGACATTTTGAAAACTTAATAAAGCTAGCTAAGGGGGGCGGACTGATGCCTCATCGCCATCGTTTTTCTTTGTCTGTTCCCCAGTTTCTCCTGCGATCTGCAAGCCCACTCCCGGTCTTCTTTTGACCTCCCAGGTTAGCTCCTCTTGCCTCATCCATGAGTTCCCCTTCCTGGACCTCGGAGGACGGCTCTGAGGACCGTCCTCCCTCTGTGAGGCGCCAGACCTCCCCCACTCCTTCTCCCGCACCTGAGTGGTCCTCTGACTCGGAGGACCACATCCCTCTGTCCCGGCGACGGGCCACCGGTGGGGCCCCATCGAGGGGCCACCGGCTGAGGGCCGGGACCTCCTCGAGGGTGGAGGAGTCCCCAGAGGGGACAGCCTCCATCCTGAAGCGACCGGATCTGGAAAGGATCCGGGCCCGCTACAGGATCCCTCGGGAGGTCGAGTTATTCCTGCCAACACCTGACGACCGGGTCATCTCCTCCCGACCTGGTCGAGTAGCTCTCTATGAGATCTGCCTGCAGGCAGGTCTCCGCCCTTCCTTTCACCCTTTCTTTGTCAGCCTACTCGATTTCTACTCTTTGACTCCTTCTCAGCTAGTCCCGAACTCCTGTCGCGTGATTAGCGCCTTTGTCATTCTTTGTCACCGCCTAGGTATCACTCCTAGGATTAGTTTGTTCCACAATTTCTATTCCCTCCGAGCCCAGAAAGGGTGGTGGCTGTTCCAGCCCCGACCCAACAGGGTTCTGAAGCTCCTCCTGCCTTCATCGATCAAGGGGTGGAAACCCCGCTTCTTTTTTGCCAACGTCGACCAAGTTCGGCCCCGGTGGGGAGACCCCGACCTCCGAGGGAATGCCGTGGCCGTTCAGCCTGGAGACCGGGAGGCGATGGGGTTGCTGCTGACCGCCGAAATTCCCCGGTACACCTTGCTGCTCTCGGAGGACCACTTGGAGTCGGCGGGCCTCGTTTCCCATCGGGGTAGGCTTTCTTCACACTTAGCCAGAGATTCTACCCCTCTTCTTTTTTCTCTCTTTTTTTTTTATTTTTTTTTACTGTTCTAAAAATCTGACCTGCGTCGTGCAGCAATGAAAATTTCGATAGCAAAATTGATAAAGGCCGCCAAGAAAAGGGGCCGGGAGGGGCCATCTAGGAGCCAGCAGGCCTCGGCCCCGAAATGCCCGGCGGTTCGGGCCTCGCTCCCGACACCAGTTTCCCCACCCCCGACTCTACCACACGTCCCAGCCGTACCGGAGGTCGACCTTACGGCCGACACTCCCCCGGAGGTGGGAGCGATAGCGAGAGCCACCGCCGAAGAGCTGGCGGTGGGGGTGCACGTGCCGACCGAAGAGCCCCCGGTCCCAGGGGGAGTGACTCCACCAGATGCTGCCGGGGACTGGGGCGAGGGACCATCCGGCCCCGCGAGCCCGCCTCCCGAGGGGCCGCTTGGGAGTGGCCCGCACACAGAGCCGGGGACGTCCGAAATGGCGGAGGGAGGCGAGGGTGCACCCAGTCCGCCCCGAAACTCCCTGGATGACGGCCATTGGGCCGAGCGGGTCCTGGGCCCAGTCTTTGATCTTAGGATCATCGAGGATCTCAGCCATCAGGGGGCGGGTGCATTCTTCCGGGACTCTTACGCCGCCGTGGTCAAGGTAAGCAACCTTTTCGTTCAGGGTTGTTGTTCTATATATATATATATATATATATATATTTTTAACCTGGGCTTATGCGTGCAGATCGCGCACTCCCTGAGGGCTGCCAGGGAGGTAATCCAAGGGGGAAAGAATGTTCTGCGGGAGACGCAGAAGGAGGTCGAGGAGGCCCAGCGTCACGCGGAAGAGGCAGAGAGGGCGCTGGAGGCGGTTAAGGATACCTGCGCGAGCGAGGTGAGGGCCACCATGAGCCGGGCGGAAATGGAGACCGCCCGTACCCGCGCGGCGCTTTCTCAGATGATGGAGGCTGAGAGCGCGGTCATGGCCAGAGATATGCATATCTCTGAGTTGACCTCAGCTCTCCAGGAATCCGAGGACCGGGCGGGCGCAGCGGCGGAAGAAGCAAGAGTGGCAAGGGAGGAGACCTGCCGATGCGAGGAGGAGTTGAGCCGCGCTCGAGAGGAGATAAGCCGCACTCGAGAGGCTGAGAGGATCGCGGCGGAAGCCCTCGCTGCGGAGAAGGCTCGGGCCGCCAGGCTTGTCGAGGAATACAAGGTGTCTGAGCGTTTCGCAGATGACCTGGCCGAAGCTTCGGCCGCGGTATTCCTTGACGGGTTCCAGTACGCCAAGGAGAAGGTGGCCAGGGATCTGAATTTCCCCGGGCCCTGGAGGTCAAATTGGATTAGTCGTCAAACCAGGCCCCTTCCGACGACGAACCTGCGCCGGCGGAGCCATGAGTTCGCGCCCGTATTTTGTTTTCCTTTTCTTGCTTTTGTAAACCCGACTACGTCGGAGTTTTGTAGTTAATGAAAATACTCTTCACAATGATCTCCAAATTGTTGACTTCGTCAATTGATATGTGGCCCCATGACTTTATTTATTCTGATAATTCCGGGGGACACCTCCCCACCCGTGCCCCTCCGCCTTAATCGCATGTATCCTAGAGTTAGAACTAGGTAGAGTTAAATTTTAGGAGCAAGAACGCCGCCGATTGGAGATTAGGCTGGTAGGTCCCTTCGGGGCCATAGGCGTAGCGCCTTGTCAAGTATTGGAACGGGTGTTGGCCTGGCGCGCAGCTAGATGCCTGCGGGACCTAGCTCTCACTTGACTGACCGGGTGTCGGGCCTTGGCTGTGACGAATCGTTGGTGCACCGCTCCTCCGGCGGTCAGCGGGGCTTCGTGCCTGGCTGGTGCAGGGCTTTGAGTGCCGACGGGGCGCCGAGCTTTTGCTGTTGAGAGCCAGTGGCACACTGCTCTGCCAGTGGTACACTGGCTTTGTGCCTGGCTAGTGCAGGGCTTTGAGTGCCGACGGGGCGCCGGGCTTTTGTTGTTGAGAGCCAGTGGCACACTGCTCTGCCAGTGGTACACTGGCTTTGTGCCTGGCTAGTGCAGGGCTTTGAGTGCCGACGGGGCCGGGCTTTTGTTGTTGAGAGCTAGTGGCACACTGCTCTGCCAGTGGTACACTAGGCTTTGTGCTTGGCTAGTGTAGGGCTTTGAGTGCCGACGGGGCGCCGGGCTTTTGTTGTTGAGAGCCAGTGGCACACTGCTCTGCCAGTGGTACACTGGGCTTTGTGCCTGGCTAGTGCAGGGCTTTGAGTGCCGACGGGGCGCCGGGCTTTTGTTGTTGAGAGCCAGTGGCACACTGCTCTGCCAGTGGTACACTGGGCTTTGTGCCTGGCTAGTGCAGGGCTTTGAGTGCCGACGGGGCGCCGGGCTTTTGTTGTTGAGAGCCAGTGGCACATTGCTCTGCCAGTGGTACACTGGGCTTTGTGCCTGGCTAGTGCAGGGCTTTGAGTGCCGACGGGGCGCCGGGCTTTTGTTGTTGAGAGCCAGTGGCACACTGCTCTGCCAGTGGTACACTGGGCTTTGTGCCTGGCTAGTGTAGGGCTTTGAGTGCCGATGGGGCGCCGGGCTTTTGTTGTTGAGAGCCAGTGGCACACTGCTCTGCCAGTGGTACACTGGGCTTTGTGCTTGGCTAGTGCAGGACTTTGAGTGCCGACGGGGCGCCGGGCTTTTGTTGTTGAGAGCCAGTGGCACACTGCTCTGCCAGTGGTACACTGGGCTTTGTGCCTGGCTAGTGCAGGGCTTTGAGTGCCGACGAGGCGCCGGGCTTTTGTTGTTGAGAGCCAGTGGCACACTGCTCTGCCAGAAGAAGATTTAGATAGCTAAAATTGAATTTGTTAGCATTGGATAAGGGGTGAAAACCCGAGCAAACACGGATGATACTTAACATGAAAAGAGGGATACATTACTGATAATACCGGCGGAGGTTATCCGCATTCCACGTCCTAGGGAGGGGTATGCCCTCGAGTTCTTCAATTTTGTAAGCCCCGTGGCGTAGCGCTTCGGTGATCCGGTAAGGTCCCTCCCAGTTAGGGGCTAGCTTGCCTCCCTCAGTTGGCTTTGAGACCTCAACCCGCCGAAGGACTAGGTCTCCTGGTAGGAACGTCCGGGGCGCACGCGTGCGTTGTAGTACCTCGCGGCCGTTGCCGGTAGGCTGCCATTCGAAGCCGCGCCCTGTCCCGCACTTCCTCCACCAGGTCGAGGTTGGCTCGCAGTTGGTCAGGGTTACCTTCTTCACTATAAGCCTCCACCCGGGGGCTGGGTGCTCCAATCTCCATAGGGATAACAGCTTCAGAGCCAAAGACTAAGCTGAACGGCGTTTCTCCAGTGGGGGCTCGAGGCGTCGTATGATAGGCCCATAGCACGTTGGAGCTCCTCTACCCAACGTCCCTTGCAGCCGTCCAGTCGAGACTTCAGTCCTTGGAGGATGATTCGGTTGATCACCTCGGCCGCCCCGTTGGTTTGAGGATGCCCGACGGAAGTGAACCTCTGAAAATACCCAGCTCGGAGCAGAACTCCCGAAAAGGCGCATTGTCAAACTGACGGCCATTATCAGTGACCAGTGTGCGCGGCAGCCCGAACCGACATATGATTGACTTCCAGAAAAAAGATCTCACTTTGCTCTCGTAATCTTGGCCAGAGCCTCAGCTTCAACCCACTTGGTGAAGTGGTCCACCGCCACCAAGAGGAACTTCCGCTGCCCGGAAGCCGGGGGAAATGGACCCAAGATATCCATGCCCCACTGGGCAAAGGGCCAAGGCGCCACCACGGGGGTCAGGTTAGATGTCGGTTGTCGCTGGATATTGGCATGACGTTGGCAGCTATCACACTTCTTGACAAGCTCGGCCGCGTCCTCCTTCATTGTCAACCAAAAGTACCCTTGGCGCAGGGCCTTGTAAGCCAGGGCTCTGCCCCCCAGATGACTCCCGCATACGCCTTCGTGGATCTCCCTGAGGATATAATCTGATTCAGCTGGCCCCACACCTGAGGACCGGGTACGAGAAAGATCTCCGATAAAGCTTCCCGTCCATCATCAAGAATCTCGGGGCCCTTCGTTGAGCAACTTGGCCTCTGCGGGATCCTCCGGGAGAGTGCCGTCAGTCAAGTACCGGATGTAGGCATCCATCCAGGAGGGCTCCTGCTCCACCGGTAGCACTTCATCCGCGTCCTCAATGCTCGGGACTTGTAGGTGCTCCACGTACGTTCTTCCCAACGTCCCCTCGACCGAAGTGGCCAAACGGGACAGCGCGTCAGCCCTGGCATTCTCCGCCCTGGGGATATAGCTGACACGGAAATAAGAAAAATGAGACGCCTGGGACTGCACCTTGCTCAAGTAGCGGGACATGGTGGGGTCCCTAGCCTCGTACTCCCAGTACTTGTCCAGAAATGAGTTGAGAGTCCGTGAAGGCCCTCAAGCGCCCCGCGCCCAGCTCCTTAGCTAGTCTCATCCCCGCCAGCAGGGCTTCGTACTCCGCCTGATTATTGGTCGCTGGGAACTGGAATCTGAGGCGTACTCCACCACGTCTCCCTCCGGGCTTGCGAGAATGAGTCCGGCTCCACTCCCTTGAGAGTTTGCCGCTCCATCTACATGCAGGATCCAATCCTCCACCTCCCCAGATGAGGGAGGGTCCACAAACTCCTCCGGTCGCGCCTCCTCCACGTCCTTCTCGGTCCAGGAGCACTCGACTAGGAAATCCGCCAACACCTGGGACTTCATGGCTGATCTTGGCCGGATGGACAGGTCGAACTCGCTTAGCTTGATGGCCCATTTAGCCAGCCGGCCGGAGGTGTCGGGGCGAGACAGGATAGCTCGCAGGGGCTGATCCGTAAGCACCACGATGGGATGAGCTTGAAAATAAGGCCGAAGGCGCTGAGTAGAGACCACCAGGGCGAAGATAATCTTCTCAGTTTTTGAATACCTGGTCTCAGCGTCATGGAGTACCTTGCTGGTATAATAGATTGGCTTCTGGGCTCCGTCGGTATCCATGCGCACAAGCACAGAGCTAACGGCCTCCGGGGAAGCGGCCAGATATAAAAAGAGCTCCTCTCCATTTTCAGGCTTGGACAGCAGCGGTGGAGTGGAGAGAAACTGCTTCAATTCTTCAAAGGAGCCCTGACACTCTTTCGTCCACTCGAAGCCGTTAATCTTGCGCAGCGCCTTGAAAAAGGTAGGCACCTCTCCGCCGACCTTGACATGAAACGACTCAAGGCCGCCACCCTCCCCGTCAGGCGCTGCACCTCCTTCTTGCTGACCGGGGCCGCATCTCCAGGATGGCTCTGATCTTGTCGGGGTTGGCCTCGATCCCGCGCTGGGTCACCATGAAACCCAGGAACTTGCCAGCCGCTACTCCAAGGCGCATTTGTGGGGGTTGAGCTTCATCCGGTACCGGCGCAGATTGCTGAAAGTCTCCTCGAGGTCGCCACATGGTCTTCTGCGCTGGTGCTTTTGGTCAGCATGTCATCCACATATACCTCCATGTTGCGCCCCAGCTGATCCTCAAAAACCTTGTTCATTAATCTTTGGTAAGTAGCCCCGGCGTTTTTCAGTCCAAAGGGCATCACCCTGTAACAGTAGATCCCCTTCTCCGTGACAAAGGAGGTTGCCTCTTCATCTGCTGAGCTCATCTTGATTTGATTGTACCCCGAGAACGCATCCATGAAACTGAGCGTCCCATGCCCGGAGGTGGCGTCCACCAGCTGGTCGATTCGGGGGAGCGGGAAGCTGTCCTTGGGACACGCCTTATTGAGGTCGGTGAAATCCACGCACATTCTCCAGCTTCCACTGGCCTTCGAACCATCACGACGTTCGCCAACCAGTCGGGGTAGCGCACCTCGCGGATGTGGCCAGCCGCCAACAGCTTCCGCACCTCCTCGTCAACAGCCTTCTGCCGGTCCGGGGCAAAACTCCTTTTCTTCTGCCTGATGGGCCGGCACTCGGTCGAATGTTGAGCTGATGTGTAATCACCTCCTCCGGGATCCCGGGCATGTCGGATGCTGACCATGCGAAGACGTCGGCGTTGGCCCGCAGAAAGGTGAGGAGCCGGTCACGGGCTTCGTCCGGAAGTGAGGCTCCAACTCGAACCGTCTGCGCGGGGTCCTCCCCGAGGGGGAAGGTGAGCAGCCGCTCGGCCGGTTCCCCCCTCCTCTCCAAGTCTCGTGGGTCAAGGGTCTCGGGTGTCGGTGCAGATGGCGGTGCAAGCACTGCCCCTGGGGACTGGGGGCCAAGTGATAGCATAGCGCCGGCAGGTCCTGCTCTCCTCGCATCTCGCCGATCCCGCTGGTGGTTGGGAACCTCACCAGGAGCCGCTTGGTGGATATGACGGCATCCAAGAGGTTGAGCCCGGGCCTCCCAAGAATCGCGTTGTACGCCAGGGGCACACGGACCACCAAAAATTTTATAAGGACAGTGCTCTGGCACGGAGCCGTTCCGGCTGTCACGGGAAGAGTAATTTCCCCCTCGACCCTCACAGAATCTCCTGTGAATCCCATCAAAGGCGTGACGACAGGTCGAAGTAGATCATGCGACAGGTTCATGCGAACAAAGGCATCGTAGTTCAAAACATCTACGGAACTTCCACTGTCGACTAGGATTCGTTTTACAGGGTGCTTAGCAATCGTCATGGATACGACGACGCTATCATCATCTTTATTTACAACCCCCTCTAAATCCTCTTCGAAAAAAGGAATTACAGCCTCCGCTCCTCCCTCTCCCCTTGGTCTCTTCGGCGGGCCTCCTGCCCCCCAGGAAATCATCGCTACCGTCTTCTCCGTCGGGGCGTTATCAATCACCGGCGGTGCAGGCGCTGACGGGCCGGGAGCTCCTGGGTTGTTCCTTTGGACGAACTTCCTCAGGTGGCCTTGTTGAATGAGGTCTTCAATGGCTTTCTTCAGCTGCCGGCAGTCGTCGGTGTGTGGCCATGGTCCCGGTGGTAGCGGCAGTAGAGATTTTTGTTCCGGGGGATCTTCGGGTTGATGGGAGGAGGGCGTTGCAGATAGGGCTCCCCTTCGATCTCGAGCAGGATCTGGGATATGGGGCAAGCAGCGGAGTGTAAGGCCCGTCTCTCGGTGCAGGAGGTCGAGGGACGGTTGTCTGGTCGGCGAGGAGGCTCGGGCCTCCTGGGGCGGGCTTCCGCAGGTTCTGGCTGGGTTGGCTTCCGGGTATGCTCCCGCCAGCCTCACGCCGGGAAAAGTCAGCTTCGTCTGCCCGGATGTACTTCTGGGCGCGGATCAGAAGTTCGGAGTAGGAACCCGGCGGCTTCTTGTCAAGAGAGTATGCGAAGCGGAAGGGCGGAGCCCCCGCTTCAGAGCCAAGGTAGCCACCGAGTCCTCCAAGTTATAGACCTCCAGGGCGGCCTCCTTAAACCGGGCGACATAGTCCCGCAGGGACTCGCCATTCTTCTGCTGGACGGCAAACAGACTGTCCGCCACCCTCGGGATCTTCCGGCAGGCGTCAAAGTGGGCCAGAAAAGCCCTCTCCAACTGGCGAAAGGAGTCGATGCTTCGTGGCGGCAGGCGAGAATACCAGCCCGGGCAGCTTTTTTCAGAGTAGCCGGGAAGCCACACACATAAGGAGTCAGTGGCCCCCTGAACTTGCATGAGCACCTTGTAGCTTTCCAAATGGTCCAGGGGGTCCGTAGTCCCGTCGTATGGGTCCAGCTGAGGAAGGCGGAACCGGTAGAGATTGGCTCCTCCATGATGCGGCGGGACAGGGGAGGCCGACTGTCGTAATCAGTCTCCGGCAGGTGGGTGATCCGACGGCTAAGTTCTTCCAACTTCTGATTGCACTCCTCGAGTCGACGCTCAGCTCGACGAGGCATCCGGCCATCAACGGAACCCTCCCCTGAAGACTCAGAAGAAGAGCGGGGGCGGCGATGCCGGCGCGGGCGCTCCGCCTCCTTTCCGTGCCGCCGCTTAGGAGAGACGCTGGCGTGGCGAGAAGGAGACCGGGGCCTTTTGGATGCCTCGCGGTGATGCGGCTTGGCCGGGATCGGCGGTGATGATCTGCAGGAACTGGCGATCTCCGGCGGGAGGAATGCTGGCTAGGCTGCATCACCCCAGGGACAGACGGGTTCGGCTCCGGCTGCCGCAAGGCTGCTTGCTGCTGCTGCATGCCTTGACCATCGCCGCCAACGACTGGACCTGGGTGGCCAGGCAGCGAATCGATCTTCTTGGGGTTGCTGCGGAGCAGACATAGGGGCGCATTCTGCGGAGCAGAAGGCCCTGCCCCTGGGGATTCGGAGGCTCTGGGAAACAGGATACGAGAGCTGGGGGGGCCTCCGCGGGTGGATCCAGCCCCGCAGCGCTGCCCCCCAGCGCGACCGGCTGAAACTCCTTTCATTCGAGTTGTCACCATGGCTTTAGGTCTTGAAGACAAGAGAAAGAAGAAAGCCGCTGGTTCGAAGTCTTTCTTACACTCCCCCTTCCTGGCGCGCCAATCTGATGACGCCAAGTCACCTCCTCGAACGTCGGGGATGACGGACGTCTCGCTCCTCGAAGTCCTGCAAGAAAAGTCCCCGGGGACCGGTGGCACCGGTGGGGACCCTCCGACGATCAAGTCAGTGCTTGGGCTCAGACAAAGAACCGCTCCAGCGAAGAGGAGCTGAGGCGGTTAGGGTTTTTGCTGGGAGGAAGAAAGCTCAGAAAAACCAGAGTTCAGATCCCACTTACAGCGTGAGTATGTGTCTTTTATACCTGTCCGAATACCATGACTGCGGCCTCGGAAGATCTCTATCGTACCGTTGCCAGTTGATATGACTGGACTCCATTGCTAGAGGTAGCGAGTCGTATGCCGTAGCGAGGCATGGTGATGCACAGGGACATGCAACGCGCCAAACACCGTTATGAGGCATGGCCCTCCGTAACGGGGCACAATCACGGAAGTACTAAATGGTACGCAGCGGCAAGGCATGGTCATGCACAGGGGCATGCAACGCGCCAAACCTCGTTATGAGGCATGGCCCTCCGTAACGGGGCACAATCACGGAAGTACTGAATGGTACGCTGCGGCAAGGCATGGTCATGCGCTGAAAATCATGTGCAAGCACCGTGCAACCTGATGGTTGCTGTTTCCCTTGGCAGTTGAGTCGCGTGCTGATCGCTGATGACCCCCCCGAAGGGATATCGGAGGTGGGGAATGACGGTGTACCCCGAGACCGGGGGGCCCCGGGGTTAAGAAATGATGACCCCACCCCCCGACCCCGAGGGGGTGCCGGGGGTGGGGGAATGACGATGCACCCCGAGACCGGCGGGGCCCGGGGTTAAGAAATGATGACCCCACCCCCGACCCCGAGGGGGTGCCGGGGGTGGGGGAATGACGATGCACCCCGAGACCGGCGGGGCCCCGGGTTAAGAAATGATGACCCCACCCCCCGACCCCGAGGGGGTGCCGGGGGTGGGGAATGACGATGCACCCCGAGACCGGCGGGGCCCGGGGTTAAGAAATGATGACCCCACCCCCCCCCGAGGGGGTGCCGGGGGTGGGGAATGACAATGCACCCCGAGACCGGCGGGGCCCGGGGTTAAGAAATGATGACCCCACCCCCCGACCCCGAGGGGGTGCCGGGGGTGGGGGAATGACAATGCACCCCGAGACTGGCGGGGGTCCCGGGGTTAAGAAATGATGACCCCACCCCCCGACCCCGAGGGGGTGCCGGGGATGGGGGAATGACGATGCACCCCGAGACCGGCGGGGGTCCCGGGGTTAAGAAATGATGACCCCACCCCCCGACCCCGAGGGGGTGCCGGGGGTGGGGAATGACGATGCACCCCGAGACCGGCGGGGGTCCCGGGGTTAAGAAATGATGACCCCACCCCCGACCCCGAGGGGGTGCCGGGGGTGGGGGAATGACGATGCACCCCGAGACCGACGGGGGTCCCGGGGTTAAGAAATGATGACCCCACCTCCCGATCCCCGGGGGTGCCGGGGGTGGGGAATGACGATGCACCCCGAGACCGGCGGGGGTCCTGGGGTTAAGAAATGATGACCCCACCCCCCGACCCCGAGGGGGTGCCGGGGGTGGGGGAATGACGATGGCTGTCGTTACTTTTCTGACGACGCTGGGATCAGTCATATCAGGATTCGAAACTGATTCGAATCAGGCTATTACAAGGCCGGTAGGATCCGTATCCGGTTGGTTAGAGGATCAACGGCCAGGAAGAGCATACGGTGCTTCAAGATTTAGCGACTATATAGGCTCTAAGCCATTTCTGGTAGCGTAGGCATGATTTCCTATTTGAAATTTTGTTAATTTAAGTGTATTCCGCAGAGGCACTTGAGTACCTCGGTCGGGCCGAGGTATAGAAGATGGTTGAATCTGCTGAAGTATGGTTAGACTCAATTTACCGAGGTACGGGATATTTCGGCCTTCTTGAGACACAGAATGGCTTGGCTATCCGAGGTATAACGAGGCTCGGCCTACCGAAGCGCAGGATGGTTCGGTGGCGATAGCTCGGCCTATGGGGGTATGATAATAGCTCGATCAGCCGAGGTATAATAATAGCTTGGCCAACTGATAATAGCTCGATCAGCCGAGGTATAATAATAGCTCGGCCAACTGAATAATAGCTCGAAAGCAGTTTGGGGGGTAGCCTACTCATTGCTGCCTTTCGGATGTGACAGCTATGCGATAGGGTATATGGGCTAGCTTTAGCCCGATGTCTTGGATCGTGCGAACATTAATGCAATGATATTTTTATCCCTCATCAAGAAGATTAAACAAAAACCACTTCTAAAGGTGCAGGAATAATTGGTGGTCAAGTGATAGCTTTAGAACCTTGGAAACCAAATTTCAAATCCAATCAAACATCCGCAATTTAGATCCGTTTAGAAGAATTATCTGTAGAATGGTACTCCAAGGTTCGTATTCTTCAAATTGCTGCTGTGGTTTTGTCGTCCGCGCTGGCTGGACAACCGGATGAAATCCTTGCAACTGCGGAACTACGCCCAAAGTATGTGCCATGGTTAATTTGGAGGGAGTTGATGGTGATGAACTGGTGTGTCAAGCTTTATTATTATTATTATTATTATTGAAACATCCATGCCTTCTGCTATTTCTGTGGGAGAGTGGGTCATGGAGTTACTGTTTGTCATTTCCTAAAGCCTCTTCTACCAAAAACTCTAAGGTAGTATTTGATAGAAAAAACACTATATATGGATAAGTGTACGGGATAGAGTTTATCCCCTGGCTATCACTAGGGATATCCCCTAGCTATTCCATTCATGATCATATCAAATACAAAAAGGTAAATCCATAGGATAACTTTTTTTACTCTTATTTGGAGGGATAACCAGCTATTCCTACATTCCCTAGAGAATAAATTGAAGGGTTAACCATCAGTTATTCCTCTGGTTAACTTTATTCCCAGCTATCCTTTAGGTAGTGTTTGAAACAGGTGATAAGAGGGGATATCCAGGGGATATCCCCTTTTATTCCCAAAAGCCATAACTATAAGGGATAGCTGGGAATAAAATTAACCAAAGGGATAATTCATGGTTAACCATGGGATATCCCCTCAATTTATTCCCTAGAAAATGTAGGAATAGCTGGTTATCCCTCCAAATAAGAGTAAAAAAAGTTATCCTATGGATTTACCTTTTTGCATTTGATATGATCAATGAGATAGCCAAGGGATATCCCTAGGGATAGCCAGGGGACAAACTCTATCCCGTACACTTATCCATGGATAATATTTTTTCTATCAAACGCTATAGTTATGGCTTTTGGGAATAAGAGGGGATATCCAGGGCGGGGATATCTAGGGAGATATTCAGAATAAGAGGAGATATCCAGGGGCCCTGGATATCCCCTCTTATTCTGAATATCTCCCTAGATATCCCCTCTTATTTTGAATATCCCCTCTTATTTTCTATTTCAAATACAGCCTAATAAAACCCCTACCAAAAAATCAGGTTGGCTATATGGGCCACGGCTGTCGGCCGGAGAAGAGCATCAGACAGGGTTGAGGCAGAGGCAAGAAGAGGTGAGTCATGACTTGAGCGATCCCCTGGATATCCCCTCTTATTCTGAATATCCCCCTGGATATCTTCTCTTATTTTCAATATCCCCTCTTATTTCCTATTTCAAACACAGCCTAATGAAACCCCTACCAAGAAATCAGGTTGGCTATATGGGCCACGACTGTTGGCCGAAGAAGAGCATCGGACAAGCCTGAGGCGAGAGGCAAGAAGAGGTGAGTCATGACTTGAGCCTACTACACCGACTCATCCCAGCCCCTTGACTTAAGCCCGAGTTGCTCAACTGGTAGGTCATGCTTGAGGAGCTAGCACAGCTGTTGCACAAATCGTGCCTGACATTAAAGGGAAGGGAGTATATTTGGTTTGCCAACAGCTATGCTCAGAAGGAGTCCACTCCCTATTGCAGAGAATGACAGATGCACCAACTACCATCTCTGTACGTTGGCAGGGCCGAGTCATTTCCATATCTCTGCAGGGCTGAGTCATCTCCGAATCTTGGTAGGACCGAGCCATTTCCAAATATCAGCAAGACCGAGCTCCAGCTCTTTAGGATAAACGTTGTTCATGCCCGAATCACGCCAGACATCCCAGAAGATAACTCGCATTGATCACAACGATTTCGGAACGAACCTTTCTAGACGGAAATAGGGGCTAGATACGACACCCCCTACATAATCAATGGGATCTCATATTCCCTAATAAGGTATGTAGCTATCACCCTTATCAGCCACCGATTGCCACGGCTGCATCCAAGAAATTATGTAACAACTTACCATCTCGACAGCACATAAACACCAGGTCCCAGGATCTCTCAGGTAAGCTATGAAGCACAACTCAGATTCTGTCACCCACACTATTGCTCTTCAGAAACCTTTTATGGGGCATCATTCTTTAACAATCTTCTCCACTCTATCAGTTGTCAAGGGTTTTTACTGACTTGGACGTCGGTGAGTCTTTTGCAGGGTCCACTTACGTTTATTCCTTTGCGAAAACTGTTTTGCAGGTCCGCAAGGATAAAAGAGTCATCCGGATTTTGATGTGCATCGTTCCCAAGTCAAAGAACAGAAATCTGTAGCAACACCACCTATTGACGAAGTTCCTCCAATCCATCAAACGATTCTCCATTGCTTCCTCTGGCAACTGGGCAGTTTTGGTTCTCATCAATTGAGATCATCTCTCATCAAATTTGTCTCCTAGCTGCCCCCACAACTAAATTGCCTCAAATATAAACTGCAATGGAAGTGTTCACTCCAATTCAGTTGGTACGGGTATTAGCATTCGCGATCATTTGGGCCGTCCCTTGGTTGCTGCCGCCGTTTCTCTTCCTTCTTACTCGGTCCTGTCCATAGAGGTCACGCTGCTTGGGTTGGATGAAGAGAGAACTCTGGAGGATGACTCTGCAACGATGATATCTTGGATTAAGAGGAACTCTCACTCATGTCATCCTTGGTTACGGGCTATTCATTCACTGATTTCTCTGTTCATATTTCTCATGTTAGTACATAGACACGGAAGCCAATCACGTTCGATCATTTAACAAATATGGCAGTAGTCTCTCTAAACTACTTTATTTTTTTTATTGGTAATCATTCTATCCTACAGAATTATCCCATTGGGGATACAGATGCTGTGCGGTGCTGGACACCATTTTCTTTTTAGTAATAAAAAAAGTAAGTAGATAAAGTGTTACATAAAGAATTGGCCATGGCTTGTTTCTTGGTCACGCGTGAACATTTGCGTCTCTCCGGCCATATCTAATCGGCCTTCTCGCCTAGTCAGTCTCTCAGCACCTCCCGTTCCAGTCCGCTGGTTCGTTAGCCATGACCGATTCCCCCGACGGGTGCTCGGCCGGCCCTCTCATTCCCCACCTCCCGGACGACCTCTCGCTCCGATGCATCGCGCGGGTGCCTCGATCCTCCCACTCGGACCTGGCCCTCGTGTCGCGATCCTGGCGGTCCCTTCTCCGCTCCCCGCTCTTCTTCGCCGTGCGATCGGACCTCGGCGCTGCCCAGCCCTTCCTCTGCCTCAACGTCCGCACCCCCACAGACCAGTCCTGCTGGTTCCTCCTTGACCCCGCCGACCGCCGGAAACCGGGCCTCCTCCCCACCCCGCCGCTCCCCACCGTCGGCTCCGCCTGCGCCGTCCTCGGTCCGGTTCTCTTCGTCCTTGGCGGTTCCCTCCACGGCGTCCCCTCCACCGCTGTCCAGCTCTACGACGCCCGCCTCCGCCGCTGGTCCCTCGGGCCCCGCATGTCCGCTGCCCGAGAATTCGCAGCCGCGGGCGCCGTCGACGGCCGGATCTACGCCGTCGGCGGGTGCCTCCCGCCGGCAGACGCCTGGGCTGAGGTCCTCGACCCCGCCCGAGCCACTTGGGCCACCGTCCCCAGCCCGCCTCATATCCGGGAGAAGTGGATGCACGGCAGCGCCGTCCTATGCGGGAGGCTACTCGCGGTGGCAGATCGGGGCGGCGTGGTGTACGATCCAGCAGCGGAGGTGCCGTGGGGGCCCGTGCCAGCAGCGCTCGATCTCGGTTGGAGGGGGAGGGCGGCTGTGGTGGGAGGAATTCTGTACTCTTACGATTACCTAGGGAAGATAAGAGGCTACGATTTGGAGGCTGATGAGTGGAAGCAGGTGGAGGGGTTAGAGAGGGAGTTGCCCAAATTCTTGTGTGGCGCCACTCTGGCGAACTTGGGGGGATTGCTGTGCGTGGTGTGGGAAGGGAAGAGGAGGGGAAGTTGGAGGGGGAGTGGCAGCAAGGAAATGGAGATTGAATGGGCTGGGATCGAGGTCTCCAAGACCGACGGTGGTAGGTTGCGAGGTTCGATTCTGTGGTCGGAGTCTGTCATTCTGGCAGTCCCAAAGCGGTCGTCGGTCGCTCACTGCGTGGCATTGGAGTTGTGACCCTCCAATAATTGAATTTCTGGTATGTGATTGCGATTCATTGCACTTCCCGAGTCGTGCATGAATTATGGATTTATGTTTCATAGTTTGTGTTAGGTTATACTATATCCAACTTAGATCGAATTGTATGTGCTTCATGGCTACCACTTAGTTGTCTGCCACATGTTATTGAGGGCAATGATCAAGGTTGAAAGGATGAAAAGTTGTATATGTTATATGTGGCTTGACAAAGGCAGCTTAAGGTTTGGTTAGTTTCTTGTTTCAACGAAGTGTTGCAACTTTATCTCAATCTTTTGAAGTTCTTGATAAGACCAGGGTTGGTTTCTTGTTTCAACAAAAAAAATTGTAACTGTTTCTCAATCGTTTAAAAATTCTTGATAAGACCAGGGTGCTAGTGTCCGGTTTTGACAGTGACCGTTGCATTAAATACTGCTATTTGAAAAGGAAAACATGTTTGCATGTGTGTAAGTGATTGTTTATTTGAAGAGCAGTAGGCAGCATTATTGATAAATTAGGACTCAATAAGGTTTGATAGTTGAGAGACTCGCAATTAGATGGGTTGCAGGTACAAGTTGCTTAAAGTATGCAGTTTCATTAGAAGGATTGTTAACTTGTGTAAATTAGGCCACGACTCATAATCAGATAGGAAAGCATATATTAGCTAGACCTTGACATTTCTAAACTATGAATGTGTGAATTATTACAAGAATTAAAGAATATAATGAAGATGGACTTGAACAAAACAAATGGATGAAACATAACAAGGCAATAAGTTATCTGGAAAAGGTTATAAGAGAATTGAACACGAAACAACAAATATGAAAAAAGAACATGATCAATGTAGAGGTTTTGATCGCCTTGCCTTTTTAAGCTTTCTTCAGTCACTGAATTATTGTTGCCATTGATGATTTGTTTGAAACCAGAAAGGTGCCTATGTCCTACAAATATATTTTTTTCCTGCTTTGCCCTTGTTATGTACATTGTTTTTGCTTTTTGAGCATCCTGTATTGTTTGACCAATTGAGAAATACTGAAACCATGAAAAGAATATAATAAAGCTGGCAAATATGAAAATACCATTGATATGAAGTGGTTTTAATCTGCCTTTCCTTGTACTCTCTTTTGACTTTTTTTAAATGTATAATTTATCAATACAATTGTTTCTTTTTTGGATCACCTAAACGATACTAGTGTCTTACTTCTTCATGGGAGCTCTTTCGCTTGGCCCACTTTCTTGAAAATATGCACCGATTTTTCTAGAATTATCACACAATCCATGTGGAGAAAAGGCAAGTCCAAGTCTTTGTTCTCAATATGTTCTTCTAGAAATGAATCAGCTGATTATTGGAGGTTGAACATGAGCCAAGTCTGAGTAGCAAGAATTTTTCACTTAGGGTGCCGCACTTATTTCAAAATCTTTCTAGAAACTCATCCCTACACCAGTTTCCTTATTAAAAACATTTTTGATACACCTGATTCCCTTCAACCACAATTCTGAGCCTTGGTTTAAGTTTGATTTCAATTTGATAGAATGTTGCCTTACAAATACAAAAAAGAAAACTCCTTTTGATAGCTTTAACATATGCAGCCATGTATTGATTTTCTACTTGCTCTTCTGTAATGCTTTCTCTAGTTATATCAAACAAAAATCCATGTCAGCTAGGTAAGCCGCAAGAAGAATTTTGGGATTCATCACTTGATGAACAATTCTAGTCTTCAGGATTTTAAGGATGACTGATTTTCAAGGCTCCTTCTGTAAGAGAATGTTCCCCACATAGTCAGATCTAATACCTTTGCTTAGCGGCAACCCCAGGTGGTTTCTCTGCTGCCAGATCCTTATTAAAAAAAAAAAAATTGCTGACCCATTATGCCTAAAAGTAGGTTCCACCATTTATCTTCCACAATGGTGGAATGAGTAAAATTGTTTGGTGTGCATAGTACTAGATCTCCATGTAGCTTTAGAAATATATTTACTATCCTCACCTTGATATGTTCATTTCTACTGCAGAAGCAATGCTCTTCATCTTTTTTACTAGCAATTTTGTGCTAGGCCATGCTTTCATAGTTTTCTTCGTGGTTTCATCGTGAGCCTCCATGTTTGGAATCTGTTTCTTTAGTTGCATATTATATGATGTAGCATTGACCAGAATGACTTGAGTTTCTCTAGGAAAATTCAGACTGTGATGATTGAGTTTCTAAGCTTGAGGCTTTAGTGTTTTATTTGATTTTAAATCACTATGAAGATCAAATAATCATTGTGGGCTTGGTTTTGTCTTGGCTTGAAAGTAGGTTAACTTCCAGGCTTTGAAGGCTAAACTGCTAGTTAATATACACATCCACAGTGCTTTGTCGGATGTAGGTAATTGAAGGGAAACTAATCTTTTCTCTAAACATAAGGGGAAAGGCTCAAAGTCTAGAGCATGCTGGATTTTGAAGTCTTTCTCATTTACTTTCTTTGTTCCCTCCTTTTTTGGTTTTTTCCTTAAAGGTGGCAACATTGATTCCAAGTGGTTTAACAGTTCCCCTCTTGAAACAAGAAAGATGGAATCTTTTGAACTAGACTCAAAGCCTCCAGTACTCACTTGCATTTTTTGGATGCTACCATAGTCATTTACCTTTTGATTAGAGACTCAATCATTGTGATCTTAAGTGCATACCAGTATGCAGCTCACAGGGGTCCATCACCAGGAAATAGAAGAAAATAGTTAAAATTATTTCTTAGAATATCTGTTATGGGTTTCCCAAGGTGTCATCTTTGTTGTAGATCCTTTTAATTGAACTTCTCCACCCTGTTTTCTACTTTTTATTGTTTTCTTTACATTTATATCGTTACTCCATTCTTTTTCCTTCTTTCCCCTCTTATTTTCTTCTTTTTGACTTAGTTCTCCTTCATTTATCTTCTTCCTACTCTTCTGTCATTCCACTCATCGTCCTTCTTAATAATACATTCCAATGCCTGTATTTGAAACTGTCTGAAGTGTCAACTTCCCTTGAGTTAAATGGGAGAGAAAATGCTTTGTGCTAAATATTTTATGTTTTTTGCCTTAACCGAATTGAACTTGGATGTTGAAACAGGTAGGCATATGTTTCTGCTTGTTTGTGATGAAACCAACTCAGTTTCATTCAAAATATGCGATTTTGGACCGAGCCGCTTATGGATGTCATCACATGACTATCTATAGTCACAAATCATCTTTATATTATTAGTTCATACATTTACTGCATTTCTACATCTTAACTGCGTAATACCTATTATCATATTTACACCATACTAATAGTTCTGATATACAAAAGCAATACATTGTCCCTCTGAAAGATCCCTCGAATTTTTTCCATATTTATGGACCACCCTTATGAATATACATTATTCTCTTCTATCTTGTTTGGCTAAAAACGTACCAAGTGAAAATTAGATGTCAGAACTATGTTGGTCCAAGGCTGAGCCAAAATATTGAACCAAATGTTCAACCTATGTTTCTATTCAGAAATAAAGGGAAGATAGAGAAGGAGAGCTAAGAGTCATAAAAGCATTATTATTTGCTAATAGGAAGATTCAGTATTCTACGTGATAGTCAAAGCTTAGATTGCACATTTACTTTGCTCACTGAAGGACCCGAACCCAACTCTTCTATAAGATGTAAGAATGCTCTCTCTACTTCTGGGCTGTCAACCAGAGGTGAACTGATTTTTCCATGGAACCTCATATAAAAGTTTGTGGAAAGGCAGTCTAGAACTCAAACCTATGATTAGAGGGGTCTCTCAGTTAACTTACTAACCGATCTTTGTTTTAATTTTCCACTCTCATGTATGATTTCCGAAGTCACTGAAGTTCTACGTCAATCCTAAATGCTTTGAGCATTAAAATTTGAAGCTTTACTATAGGGTTTTGAACCATACGCCACTTCTTTGATGGCCTTTGTAATCTTCTTTCATATAAAAATTCCTAGCTTCCAAGCACGTTTTATTTATTTTCCTTCACTACAATAAAATTTATGGGTGGCAACTTTTTTTTTTCTGATGCAATGTGGAAAAGTGGAGAATTTCTGCAGTCTGCCAATGCTTTTTGAAAGCGTCGGCAGTTAATGATGTTAATGACACATGTTAAAGACGCTTATAAGCGTCGGTGTCGAGCTTCCTTTCCCCACCATCCATCTCTGCTCTGCTGATCTTCTAATCCTCTCTACCCTACCTCCACCTGATCGAGCTTCTTTTCCTCTCTGCCCTAGCTCCACCGATCTTCTTTTCCTCTCTGCCCTACCTCCACCTGAGCTTCTTTTCCTTCTCGTCCCCATCGACGCCGCTGCTGGCGACCTCTCCTCTACTGCCGGCGACAAGAACGGCCCCTTCTTCCCCACCATCTCTCACTCCTCCTTCCCCAAAGCTTTCTCGCTCTCCTTCCTCTCCTCCTCACGAGCAGGTATTCCCCCCCCCCCTCTCTCTCTCTCTCTCTCTCTCTCTATTGAGATATAATAAGGATGTCCTTGTGCTTTGGTTGGTCAGCTGCTCTTCTGTGGCTGCACTGAGCGCTGAGGTGGTCGGTGCTGCAGCACTCTGGTCTCTCGAGGTGAACACGGTGATAGCATCTGATGGAGGAGTCATTTGGTGTTTGGTGGGCGCACTGGGAAGCAGGAGCCATCGGGTGTCCAAGGCAATCTGTAATGCTATCATGGATCTTTCTACTTCTCCGATTGGGAGGGGGCTCAGAGATTCCTTCGCTATTGAGAGGTTATTGTAAGCATCTCTGCCGCTACGGTGGTCTCTTATCTTCTTTATTGTTTACAATTTTCAATATGACAGCAAGACAATTTTAACCACTCAGCTGACATCGTCATTAAATTTTCTGAATTGTTAAAGAATTATAAATAATTAGATACTTTCTACCGTTGATGATTAAAGAACGAACTCTCTCATGTGGTTCAGTCCTTTCATCAGACATTTCTGAACAAATGCCCTGCTTGTAGTTGCTGAGTTTTTTGCTCTTCCGTGTGTATAACCACTTCATGATGAATTGTTTTTTAAGTTCTTTCTTGATATTTTGTTTGTTTGCTTTTGCAAGTGGAAATCAAAATCCTTCTGTAGCATTGCTCATAGCTTGCATAAATTCAATTTCTGGCATTTGCTTTAGTTTAGAAATGGACACACTGCCAAACTAGAATTGTGTAGCCAAAGCTGTAAAGACTTTTGAGCATGGGTCACAACAAATTGCTCATTCTGAGTTAAATTTTTGTATCTCTTAGGGAGTGTCACAACCCAGTGTGTCACAAAGGCCTGTACCTAGAGAGAGTGGAAGGTTTTCTCATTTAGGGCCTGTTTGGAGAACCTTGGCTAGAGCTTCTTTTCCATTAGCTTTGAATGCTAATGGACTTACATCAACTGTCTCTTTAACAGTTTTGCACTAGGATAAAATGAAGTTGCAGATCATGAAGATGAAACATGAATGCCACTTTCAGTATTTAATGATATATTTTTATATTTTGTGTTGTCATTTGAATGCCTGATTTATGTAAATCAATTCATGCATGTTAGTTTTAGAGCCCAGTATTTTGGATAAGCATGGGCAGCCTTTCTGACATAAGACCCACACTAGATTTCTTGTCTTTTTTGTTGCATTTTGAAAGGTATTCTGTTCCACTGGAAAAAAGTTTGTTGATAAGTGCAGGCAACAGTTTATACATGTCTAGTCCATCTTGTCCAAGCAGAGAAGCCTTACAAGGCAATGTCTAGCTTTGAATGATAATGGTCTTACATCAAGTCTCTCTTTTGAGGCAATGTCTACCTTTGAAAGCTGATGGACTTACATCAACTGTCTCTTTAACGGTTCTGCACTTGGATTAAATGAAGCCGCAGATCAGTGAACATGAGACATGAATACCATTTTTGTTGGCATTGGCATATTTTATATTTTATTCTATCATTTGAAAGCCTGAGTTATATAATTCAGTACATGCATGGTATCATGTTATAGTGGATTTATATCATTTGATGAATATCCAGCAAGTGCTTATAATAAAATATCATGATATAAATTAGTTAGATCTTACTGCCAAGTGCTTATAATAAATATCTAGCATGATAGTATCATGTTTGTTTCCTATTGATGGAAGGAGTAACACTGGTGCAGAAGCCAGGAGAAGTTGTGCTTCTCCTTCATACAAGTCGATGATAAAAGAATTCCTTGTTCTTTTTTGCACTTGTTATTGCACATATATGTGTATCGCGATGCACATATGTATCGTATACTTAAATTATTTACAAATTATAATTTTTCTTCAGATGGCTGAGCATGGGCAGGAATCCGGTAAGGTGGAGTTTTTGATTATGGTATTATTATCCAAAACTACTAAATGTTGAATTTGCTGTTGACTATTTCTGTTTTCAGGGGAGCTAGAGCAGTGTTGCAATTATATGCTAAGAATATGGATCAGAGTGAGATGATCATGACTTATGCCATGTGTGTTGGATTTGCGGGGGGGGGGTGGTGTTGTTGACTGGCCCCACAGGTACACAAGGGAAACAACTACCAAGGATAAATTCTATATATATGTTTTTCTTTCTGGTGTCATGTCAAAGCTATGTGCACTAACCATTTGCTCGACTATTCATCTTTTTAAAATTGTCTCACAAATTATCTTGTCAACTCTGGTGTTGGTGCTTGTCTGTAACTTTAGCCAAGATATGAATTGCAGATTTACAGTAGCAATCATTTGGTAGAAGCGAAGCCAACATTCTGTTCATATCAAATTGTTAACACGTATGCCTGTATAAGATTCTCATCATGCTGGCTTGGTTGCTTGAGTATATGTGTTGTGTGTGTGTGTATATATATATATATATATATATATATATATAGAGAGAGAGAGAGAGAGAGAGAGAGAGAGAGAGAGAGTTATATTCAGGGCTTTTAATCATACTTGAAAATAAATGGGCATTGGGCATCCTGTTCTATTTTTCTTTTGTAATCATTCAGTTAATTGTATTTGTTGTACTCTGCATGAGTGTTTTTATGGAAAGTTTGATAAAATTCTCTAAAAGATTCCTGTTATTCCTGTTATCTTTTAATAGTAGTGAAATTTCTCTTTAATGGTTTTAAGGCAGGATTCCACTCCTTTGTCTGCAAACTTTTTCAACTTCATAATCCTTTTTTTTGTGTTGGTAATCATTCAAAGGGATCAGTTTTGAAATCTTTGTGCACATAATGATTTGTATTCAATGATTTCTAAGCTAATGTCTTCTATTAATGGCAATTCAAAAGCAAGGAAGGCTTACCTTGTTCTCACTTGTAGGCCGCCTTCCATGCAAACATCCCTTCCAAAAGGCAAAGGTGAAGATGGTGAGATGTGCAGTGATAATGATGAGAGTGGTCATAATGAAAGCCAAACGGTAAGCTTGCATCTGAAATCCCTTTGAAAAGTAATGATTTTTTTAATTTAATTTTCTGGGTAATTGTTATGACCATCTACTTGATAGGACATATCACAGTGATTTAAATTGTTCTTATTTCCTGTCATTTTTGTTGGTTGTATGGTGCAAACCGTATCTGGTTAGGACTATGACTGATGAAGCCCTCAAAGTAGGGGGTCGATAGCATTTAAATTTCTGCAGTTTTGTGTGGCAATTTTATCGACAATGTTATGTCAAATATTCCATATAAAATTTCATAATTTTGTATTGCAACTAACGTCCCAACTAGAAAGAATGAGATTAGCATTATAATCAGAATTATGTTCTTCATCTCTTAATAATGAATTTTATTAATTATTTATTCTATTTATGTGGATGCAGGTTGGTATATATATGATCGAAACCAACCAAGGAAGAAGTTAAAAGTAAACAGAAAAGGAAAAGGAAGATAATGGGTTCTTAAGAAAAAAGAGCACATGAGAAGAAAAAGGTATGATGTACCGTTTGATACAAAATACCGTTAGTAATGATTATTAGAAAAGAAACAAAACAAAAGGGTCTCAGCTTGAAGAGCAGTTTTTTTATTATTGCAGTTTTTATTTGGACATATATAGTATTACAATGTTGTAGATGGTCTTTGGAATCACCTTACTTTTTATTGCCTTTTTGTTGTTTGATAGTGTTAAGGCATAGACATGTTGACCTAATCGTTTGTTAAACTTACCTATCTAAATGTCTAAATTTTTTCGCTCTATGCAGGTGCCATGATCGGTACAACTGATATTGAAACTTTGTTTTGCTTTAATCTTTGTTTATCGACCGTTACATTCTTCTTCTTCTTCTTCTTTTTTACTTTGCTTCGTCCTGTAACGGATTCCCGTTGTTCATGGATGATTAATCTCTTCTTTTGTCTTGTATATTTTTGGCTTTCATTTTATTTTCCAGTGGTTTCTCCGGTTGTATGATCCTGTGGCTGATGGGTATCTGTTTGGTACTGGTGGGTGTGTTTTTTTTTCAATAAATGCGGCATTAAATTTGGATTCTTTGTTCTCATTTTGATGAAAACGACCGCAGCGTTGGTTGCTTTTAAATTCTTTCTTTATTTTCAAAAAAAAAAAAAAAAAAAAAAAAAAAAAAAAAAAAAAAAAAGAAGAAGAAAGACGGCTTTGTCGACCCATAGTTAGATTCCATGCGGCCCCATCTTTAGTCAAGAAATGTTTCGTGTACGGGCTTCATTCCTCGAACTCGCGACGCCTTAAATGGCACACGGGGAGCCCCCAACCACTCGGCCGCCGCTTGAGCGTTTCCAGAGAGTTTTCTTTGCGAAATGTAATGGGTTACAGGTCAGCAGCACTTGCCGTCTGGTGGCGACCATTTGAGCGAGGTGCTGTCTTGTGGCAGCTTATCCTCTCTGCTGGCAATCGATAAGATTTAATATAAGCGTCAAAAAAAACTTTTTTAACGTTATTATATAAAAAATTTATTATAGTGCTTATTTAATTTTATAAACTTTTAATATATTTTTTTATACTTCTTCTGGTTCCCATGAATAGTAGATCACCTATTGCTATACGCCCCACTTGATATAATCTCCAGACTTGCATTATTTTCAAATTAATCCAATGCCGAGTATTATACTAATTGGGGATATAGTCCCTTGGAAGGAGATAAAGTGACCTCTGAACCAGGCGCCTTGCTAATATTCACCTCTAACTTGTGTGTAACTTATCCCCAACAATGAAGTCTAATGTAGGTGTAAAAGACTGCTGGCTGCAAATTATGTCTTACCTCCTTTTCTTGCCGAAGTTGAGGGCATGGCTTATCTCTGCTGCACATTTAAAACATGCACAAAAAAAAAAAAAAAAAAATCTGACTAGGGTGAACTGTGATGCATGGCAGGCTTTGATCCATGTTTGGTTGCAGATGCAAGTCATGTAGGTCATCGGTCCTTGCTCAACTTGTCACACACTGAATGCAAACATGAAAGTACCAAGTATGCTATGCATCGCAATCTGCTTTGGTGAAAAGATTTTACCATGACTCTTACAAAATTAGTGTGATAAGTCCCAGCCATGAGAAGAATAGTTAGTTACTCTTAATTCGGTTGCATTATATTATTGTCAATCAATCTCTGCATATCAGAAATTGTGCGCTGTAGAATATATCACCAATTAATCTAGTATTGCCTGATCCCAACCAGGGTATGGGAGAGATCAAAAGCAAGCTGATTTTTCTGCATAGTGTTATAAGTTTATATTATTTTGAATTGACAGCAGTGGTTTCTTTTTTCATTCTTTTGGTTTTCTTTGTTTCTATAATAAGTACGAGATTAGTTGTGACATTTTAAGGTTTATGTTGTTTGGTCTGTGTCCTGTAGCTATATTATTTTGGCTTATTAATAAAAGTGCTATATTCAGCTCAAAGTTTTACTTCCTCCATTCAAAGGCATAATTAAACATAATTATTAAGAAAACTTCACATCCTTAAAATTTAATAGATCTTTTTTTTTTTTTTTACTTTACTTTTTATCTTAAAATCAGACGCACTGCATCGTTAACACGTTCACCATTAAGCCTTGCTTTCGGCAGCGGATCAATCGTGGGACTTTTCAAAATTGGACCTCTCATATCGATTAAGATTCTGTTCGGATTAGCTGCCGTGTACCTTTAATTGTTTTTTGGTATTATTCGCCAATCGTTGGGTCAACACCTAATACCATAGATCTGAGGCAAAGCTGAAGTGTGGCTTGAACCGTGTTCAACGATTCGTGTTATGGTGCTCTTGAGGGAAGGGACAGAAGGCGAGGGAAGGGCTTCCATTGAATGGAGGAAGGGAAGGGAAGTCATCGCACACCCTTGACTTGCTGCCCGCGAGACTTTCCGTCGCTCACTGCCATGCCTACGCTTAGGCTTCCCACCACCCCATCTAACTCTCACGTCCTCGACTTGCTGGAGCGCTGCCCGGACCCATCGCACACCGTCGACTTGCTGCCCATGAGGCTTTCCATCGCTCGCTGCCACCCATACGCTTAGGCTTCCCACTACCCAATCTCACTCACACACTCGATCGACTTGCTGCCTGGCTGTCCGGACTCGTCGCGCACAATTAATACGTTTAGGTAATATTTGAAATAGATATATATATATATATAATTCTTAAAAGTTATAATTATAAAGGATAATTAAAAATAAAGTTAACTAAAGAAATAATTTATGGTTAACCATAAGTTATCCTCTCAATTTATTCTTTAAAAATTATAGAAATAGCTGGTTATCCCTTCAAATAAGAGTAAAAAAAAAAATTATCATATGAATTTACTTTTTGCATTTGATATGATTAAAAGAATAATAAAAAAAATATCCTTAAAGATAGTCGAGAGTAAACTTCACCTTATACATTTATTCATATAAATAATTTTTTTTCTACCAAACACTACCTTTCTACTTCAACCCTTTCAAACCCTCCCCCCCCCTCAAATCTTACTCAGTCAATATCAAACTCTGACTCATACATTTATTCATAAATAATATTTTTTCCTATCAATGGTACCTTCATTTGCTGCCCCAACCACTTAGTCGTTTTTCAAACCGGTGCATTTTGCCACCGGTTTGACAGTCAAGGGGTGGGATCCAAAGATATTGCAGGGGAGGTGTTAAAGGGGAAAATGTCATTTGAAATGGCATTTTTTCGGTGCCATTTCACCCCTCGGAGCTCGGCCCAGTCAGCTTGAGCGCTGACATGGAAAGAGCTGAAATCGCCACACGGTGTGGCGATTTCACTTATTGTGAAATCGCCACACGGTATGGCAATTTTACTTACCTAGAAGTCGCCACACCATGTGGCGTTTTTCTCAGGCTTTTTAACTCCAGCAGCCCGATTCTCTTCTTCTTCTTCCTTCTCCCAGGCGTTCGTCTTTTTCCCGATCTCTGCTCGGTGGCAACCCCTTATTCCTCTCTTTCCCGGCGAGCTCCCACTTCTTCCTCCTCTTACCTCTCACCGCCTCGCCTCCCTGGTCATTAACTGCAGTGAGTGTTTAAATTTTTTTTATAACCACAAATCCCATGCCCTAAATATCTTTGCATCATATTCGTTTATTCGTTTAATGTGCTAGGCTATTGAAGTAAATGCAACTAGTTATTCAGATGCTGATTTTATTGATCATATAGATGATTAAATAACAATATTTGGACATTTAAAATTTTCCTTTTGATGCACCGTCATATCTTGGTTTGGCAAGAAATTAGATTACATTTATAGGCGTATACACAAGAGGCTTGATAAATTTATTATCACCTTTTTTTTAGATGGAAACTGTACGTGTTCTGCTATATTATAATAGACACCTTTTTTTCAGATGGAAACTGTACGTATTCCAGAATCTCAAGTCTCGTGGGATGGAAAATAGGAAATCGTTCCCATGCTCAAATCTGCATGTTTGGATAATTCAAAATGTTAATTAACAATAAAAATTACCTCGACCTCAAACATAAGAATAAAGTGTTTACCTGTAGCAATGGAAGATATCCTCCGATGTCAGACTGGGTAGGGCTCGTAGCACGACATAGTGCTCTATATAAACCAGCCAGCATTGCCGAACCCCAGCTAAGAGCGGCAAATGCCTCCAAGTCTTCCAGAAATGGCACATACATCAACTTAACTAAATTACCAGAGGTATCCGGAAGAATAACTCCACCAATGATTCGAAGAAGTTGTCCCCTCACGAACTGCTGGACAACCTCATCATCCACATCTTCGTCCAAGTGAAGGTCGCGATAGAATTGATCGAAGAATGCCAATCGAAAATGACCTTTTGGAAATGCTTCGACAGGAGGTTCGACACCAAATAACCTCCCAAATATAGCCTGCCACTCCGGAATAGTATGGCGCGGATCTAACCCAGTAACAGCAGAACCATCAATCAGGAGGGCACTCAAAATACTCACATCCTGTAGTGTAATGGTCGCCTCACCAAAAGGTAGATGGAATGTGTGGGTCTCTTGCCGCCATCTCTCAACTAGTGCAGAAATAAGGCCAATATCCAGTCAATCTGGCCAATCCGATATATGCCAAACATGCCGACATGATCTAATAATACTGTACTCGTGGGTGTGACATTTCCGGTGTCTCTTTCCATATACATGCGTCATGACGACGACATCTAAGAACCGGTAACTTCTGAAAAAAAATAAATTAAATGATACATCCGCATTAACATAAACAAATGTAAATTATTTAAAGACCGTCGATCAATAATACACACCTCGCCCTGAAATATATTGGTTGATCTATGCATCTCTTGCAAAGTGAGAACAGTAGGATCACGAGGCCCTGAATCTAAGACATTATGAGCCATGTCTGACATAACAAGTTAAAAGAATTATTAGCTGACGGTATATCTCATTGCATCAATGTGTTTATAAAACACTTCAACATTATTACCCTTGTGCACGCCTATAAATGTAATTTAGTTAGCAAAGGTAAACAACTTAACATCTATAAATCATTGAATCTAAATAGCATAATTAGATACTATAGTATAAGCAATATAAATATAATCTAATTTCTTGCAAAACCAAGAAATGATCAATAAAATCAGCATCTAAATAACTAGTTGCATTTACTTCATTAGGGGCCATGTAAATTTAATTCGATCAGCATCTAAATATCTAATTGCATCTAATTTGATTCAGCATGTATTGTTGCAGATAAAACATCTCCCATGTCTGTCACAGTGCTTCATCCACGGCCAGCTATTATGTCAATTTGGAATCTCCTTATCAAACGTTAAAAAAGATATGAAAGAAAGATTTATGCTATGTGAAAATATTAATGAGCCCATGCAATATATTCATTTCATTCTTTTAATTATAAATTCACTCTATTTCTGAATTAGGATTTCTGTCACAGTGAAGATCCATGGCCGGCTGTTGTGACAGTCATGGGCTATTTGCATGGATCATGGCAAAACAGATCGAGGCCATTTGGATCATTTGTGCCACAAAGATCATGCAAAAAAAAAAAAAACTTACTTGTAATCGACCGGGAGGCGAGGGCAGCGAGAGAGAAGAGGAGGAAGAAGGGGATGATGCAATAAAGCTCCACTTGCCGCCGACCAGGCTTCGGACGATCGATTGGAACGCCGGGGAGAAACAATGCTTGGGAACGCTCGATCGGAACTCGATTGGAACGGCTTTGAGAGAAGTCTTGATCGGGAGAGGAAGAATAATGTTCTCTCGTCGCGCACAGGCACCGATCAGGCTATGTATAAGAGGCTGAGAAAATCGCCATATGGAGTGATGATTTCTCAGCGAAAATCGTCACTCCATGTGGTGATTTTAGTAACTTGAAATCGCCATATGGTGTGGCCATTTCAGAATAGTAAAATTATCACACCGTGTGACAATTTCATTTATTATGAAATCGCCATACCGTGTAATGATTTTAGCTCTTTTTATATAAGTGCTTCAGTGATTGGGCTAAACTTCAAGGAGTGAAATTATACCAAAAAAATATTATTTCATCTTTACAATATCTTTAGAACCCATCCCTTACTGCTAAACCGACTCCAAAATGCGCGTCTCAGATAACCCCCCCTACCCCACGCCACACGCAAATCACAGTCACTGTCAAACTCTACATCATACATTTATTCATAAATAATACACACAGTCGCTGCTTGTAAGGCATTCCGCTCACTGACACGCGTCGGTCACAGAAGTCCTTATAAGGGCCAGGCCTTCGAGACCAACCTGGCCACTTTTACACAGAGATCAGAAAAAAAAACCCAGCATGGCGGATGGCATTCCGGAGGATTATGTGTACTCTCCGCCAGTGAAGCGCATAGTCTCTCACCTCGAGCAATTAGAATGCGATGGCAGGGAAGGTACGAACCTTCCATCTACCATAACTTGGTTGCCGATGTACTCCAGCTGTGACGATATAGGAAGACCTGGTAATTAATTAAGCTCTACTCTCCACCAGCTCCTCTTCTTAAAACTACCTCCAGTTCTAAATCATCATCTTCTTCTTCTCTCTCTATAATGCATGAAAACCAGTTGACTACATCAATATATATATATATATATATATATATGCCTCTGCTTATAGTTTGGATCTTATATCCAAGGATTCGAAGTCAGCAGGGCATATTATATATGTTGGCTGTCTCTGGATTGAGCGGTTCTCAACTGCTTCCAGTTCCTCGTAGTTAATTCCTTCTTTAATTTCTTCTATCACTTCTTTGTAAACTTGCTTGCATGGATTCACTTACATATATAGGATCGACCCGTTTTTCTCTCAAAAAAGATCACATATATAGCTAGCTACACGCACTTGTTTATTTAATGTAGACAAGATATGATTTATGTTATGGTTTTACTCAGTCGAAGTTACTTTTTTTGGCCATTCGCGTATGACTTGGTACTGATAGATCACAAGGAAGTCTGGATGAGCCACTTCCCAGATGGTGCCTTCGGCGAAAGGCATGCAAAGTGGTATGCGACCAATCTCATGTATCGCCGCGAGGGCAAGGAAGTGATACGTAAGACCCCGAAAGGAGGCAGCTGGAATTTACGAGAACAGGAGGCCTTCGATGCTAAGAATTGCAAAATTTTGATCCCTCTAAAAGAAATTAGGAGAAATAAATGTAAGGTTTCTTGGTTCAGGGGAACGCTCAGGTACGTCGTCGGGAAGAAACGCACTCCATGGAAGATGGTGGAGTACACACTCGCGAAGGACAAGGTAAGGCAAAACCGAATAAAGAGAAAAAAAAGCAATTTTTGTAGCTCTTTTTTTTTCCCTCTCTCTTTTTTGGCTTATCGCAGTACTGCATCTAATCGAACTAGACTTGCAGCAGTTGCTACTTTGTAAACAAAATTTCTATAATACCGGTTCCATCTTTTAATTTGATCTATAATCTTTCAGCCAAATTTTGCCATCTGTAAGATTTTTCCACTGAGCCCGATAGAACCATCTGAAGGAACGCCATCGGCTGCTACTACCAGTGAGCCATCGAGCCATTCTAACGATGTTCTGAGTCCAAGATCTCATCATTCCACAGCAGTTGGAGCTCAGGTAAGATTTGAGGCCTGATGAGCTAGTTTAGATGCTTGTATATATTTCTTCAGTTGCTAACCCTATAAGAATTTGTAGGATGAGATGCCAATGAGATTTCCATACGCTACATTGAATGATGGGCTTTCACCAAATCAGGTAAATTATCTAGTGAGACCTAAGGAAAGGTCTGGAGGAACAACATTTGGTGCACCCATCGATTGTCAACCACGCATGCACAGTGATGTCTTGGGCTTTAGCTCTCATCCTAAACAATTGCACCGCACAGCTATGGAGACTCTGGTACATTTCAAGGCTCCCGATCGATTAGGCTTGGTACTTGGACACTTTCAGGCTTCAACTTTTACCTTTTGCAGGATGCCACAGGTCCAACGGCAACATCGCTCTCAGAAGGCATGGATATTCCATCACAGCAAATTCCTTTTGGAAGTCTAGCAAATTTTAGTGTTGAAGGCCACCAACTTCAACAGAGATCCCACCATAGAATGCATTATAGTCCTTACCCAAGCCAGGTGTGTTCAATATGTACAAAATACCTTAACCTCATTCTCATATTTCATTGCCAAGGTGCATGGTCAAGAAGACTGTTCCTCATCTCTGATGATATAACTTTCTGTTTTGCAGCATATAAATCTTCAAGAAGTAGGGAACGAAGGCAATATTGTCACTATTGGAATGGATCACTCCCTACCGCTGCAAGGTAGCGATCCACAACGAAAGAAAATGATAAATAGTAATGACTTCTCAAATTCTTTAAGCTTTTTATTATCCGTGTTTTCATCATTTCTCTCTCAATTTGAGAATTTATTTTTTTTCCTCTTTTATTTCTCCCTGGTCTCCTCCCAAGTAGCTAAACTATTTTATATGAGAGCAATACAAGTGGAGGTAGACTGGAGTCTCACTTGCAGCAAGAAACTCAAGCATTTTGGCTCAAATCTATTTGTGTTTCTGATGCTTATTAGTTTAAAATATTAGGCTATGTGTTGCATCCTTATTTGTATGATTTATGTGGTTCAATCTTGTGATTTAGGGAATTATTCAAATTTTGAAGGATATGTTGGAGCTAATTTTGGTGTGATGCTAAGACCCTCCAATGTAACACATCAAGTTGATCTAAGCAGTTCACATCCAGATGCATTTTCACAATTTCGATCACTTGAGGTTTGTGAGATATATAGAAGATCATCTACCACTATTTAATTTATTTATATATTTTGTTTATTTCATTTAGAAAAGGATATAGTAGAGCTCAATCTTTATGCACAAGAATTTAATTCTTGAATTTACAATTAATGAAAATATTTTCAAGCTTTCGGTGTTACAATCTTTTGAAAGCCTAATAAAAATAGAAATTTAATATTCAATTAGTGGGTACTTTTTAATCAATTGAGGCCACTATCTAAATCTTTCTTTTTGTTTTGTTTTGTTTTTTTTTTTTTTTTGGCTTACTTGCATCCTGGGAATGCTTTGGAAAGCATATGGAATAGTGTCATTCAATCTAATAATTCATTCTTAGTATTGCCATCATTTTCTTTCAATCATTTATCTTCTTAATTAATGCAATTAATGGAAACTTTGTCCATGCAGTTTTATGAAATATTTTACTCTAATGTGTGTGCATAGAGAGAGGATAATAAAGTTAAAACAAATATACATATGCAACCTTTTCTAGTCATGGCTCGCAATTATAATGTATGGATAAATAATACATCATATTATTCTAAAAAATGGGAATTAAAAAAATGATAGGCCTAGGTAGGCTAAAAACACTAATAACTTTTCAATCATTTCTAATATTATGATTTTTTAAAAAACATGAAAGTTGACACAAACGGATCATCTATGAAAGCTTAATATGCATACCATATTGAATAGCTAAAAAGAAGGAAACTAAAATAATGTGCAATTGAAGTAATAAAAGAAAAGAAAGAAGACATGAAAGAAATCTATATGTTTAGCTTTTGATTTGCTCCTCTTAATTTTTTTTCTTTACTAAAACTTATTGATAATTGGTAAAGATAGGATGAAGAAAATAGCATATTGCTTAAAATGTGGGTGATGGGTGAGAAAGTGGTTGTGTTGGTCTTTGGTCTAAAAACAATACTTGGATTGTTTTGATTAATGATCTAATATTTTGCAAATATGTATAAAAAAAAGAAAGAAAGAAAAGCAAAAAAATAGAGAGCAGTTTAAAATTATGAAGGTTGAAAATAGATATTGAAGGATTGTATTTTAAAATAGAAAAGTTTACATCATCAATATTACCCTCCCCTTTCTGCCATCATAATTTAAAAAAAGAGAAAAAGTAAGGTATCTTTAAGGGAATCAAGCATTCACAATGATGCCTCGGGCTTGAGTTCTCATCCTAAACAATTGCAGCTCACAACCATAAGGACTTTGGTATATTTTTGATGCATTTGATTCACCGATGGGATTGAGATAGCATGAGATTAACAATCCCATCTTATTGGATACAGAAATACAGAGGGTAAGATAGGATTGCCAATCATATTTTTGTTGGCATGGGTTACGTATCGATAAAATGATAGAGCTTATAGTAAAATGATGATTTGCCAATCCAGTTTTTGCTCTTCCAAATGTAAGATTGAATTGAGATTTTAATCCAACCCAATCTCATAATGAACCATACGTGTTGTTTAAGTCTGCACTAATCAAGCTAAATGGTTGGATTTATTCAGGCTTCAACTTTTAATTTTTGCAGAGTGCCACAAGTCCAATGGCAATATTACCCTCAAGAGTCATGGATATCCCATCGCAACAAACTCCATTTGGTACCCTAACAAATTTTAATGTTGAAGCCCATCAGCTTCAACAGGGATCCCATCTTGGAATGTCTTGTGGTCCTTACCCAAGCCAGGTACATTCAATTTGTACAAAATACCTTAACCTCATTCTCATTTTTCATTGTCAAGGTGGTCAAGAAGACTGTTCCTCATCTTGATGATATAACTTTCTGTTTTGCAGCAAATAAATCTTCAAGAAGTAGGGAACGAAGGCAATGTCACTAGTGGAATGGATCACTCCCTACCGTTGCAAGGTAGCGATCCACAACAAAAGAAAATGATAAATAGTTATGACTTCTCAAATTCTTGAAGCTTTTTATTATCCGTGTTTTCATCATTTCTCTTTCAATTTGAGAATTAATTTTTTTTCCTCTTTTATTTCTCCTTGGTCTCCTCCCAAGTAGCTAAACTATGTGAATTATGTTTATATGAGAGAAATACAAGTGGAGGTCCACTGGAGTCTCACTTGTAGCAAGAAACTCAAGCATTTTGGCTCAATTCTATTTGTGTTTCTGATGCTTATTAGTTTAAAATATTATGCTATGTGTTGCATCCTTATTTGTATGATTTATGTGGTTCAATCTTGTGATTTAGGGAATTATTCAAATTTTGAAGGATATGTTGGAGCTAATTTTGGTGTGATGCTAAGACCCTCCAATGTAACACATCAAGTTGATCTAAGCCGTTCATATCCAGATGCATTTTCACAATTTCGATCACTTGAGGTTTGTGAGATAGATAGAAGATCATCTACCACTATTTAATTTATTTATATATTTTGTTTATTTCATTTAGAAAAGGATATAGTAGAGCTCAATCTTTATGCAAAAGAATTTAATTCTTGAATTCACAATTAATGAAAATATTTTCAAGCTTTCGCTGTTACAATCTTTTGAAAGCCTAATAAAAATAAAAATTTAATATTCAACTAGTGGGTACTTTTTAATCAATTGATGCCACTATCAAAAATCTTTCTTTTTTATTTTTTTTGGCTTACTTGCATCCTGGGAATGCTTTGGAAAGTGTATGTAATAGTGTCATTCAATCTAATAATTCATTTTTATTATGTCATCATTTTCTTTCAATTATTTATCTTCTTAATGCAATTAATGGCAACTTGTCCATGCAAATATTTTACTCTAATGTGTGTGCATAGAGAGAGGGATAATAAAGTTAAAACAAATATACATATGCAACCTGATGAGAGGTAAAATCGTCATTGCATTAATGATCGCCCACATTGACGATTGGGTCAGGTTCAATCCCAACATCTTACCAGCCAACTGGCATAACAGCCAAGCGATGAAGCCGAATCACCTTTGATAAAGTCGGGTCGCCCTGACAACCCGAACCACTCTCATACCTCGGCAACCCGAGCCGAGCCATTCTATACCTCGACAACTTGAGCCGAGCCATTCTATACCTTGATAATCCGAGCTATCCTCATACCTCGGCAATCTGAGCCGACCATACCTCGGCAATCCGAGCCGAGCTATTCTATACCTCGGGAAACTAGGTTATTCCTCGATCTGGCTGGACCAAGGCATTCGAAATACCTCTGCGGAGTCCGGCGCGGGAGAGTCCGTATTCACTATAACTGAATAAGATTCCAAACGAAGAATCATACCCATAGTGCCTAGAGCCTATGTAATCATTGAATCTCAAAGCATCAACCAGCTCTCTCGGCCGTCGATCCTTTAACCAAAAAGATACAGATCCTACTGGTCTTACAACAAACTTGATTCGAATCCGTTCCGAATCATAATGACTTTCAGACCTCTCCTCACAACACGCCTAAGGAACCAGGTGATCCCCTATAAATGTCATAGTCCTTCAATCTCTCAGGTACGCAATTATTCATACTCACACTCATTCACTGGCTCAGATATTCCATTGAAGCTCCCCCTGCCAGGGCTCTCGAGAGAACACTCGCCAAAGGGGAACTCCTCTGTGAGAGTCTTCTCCTTACATCTGCTTGCTGTGAATCTCCACTGACTTGGGCGTCGGAGGGTCCTCCGCAGAGGGCAACCCCCACAGCACCCTCTGCGTGCAGACTGTCTTGCAGGTTCTGCTCGAGGCGACGAGATCGGTGTCCAGATCAGGAGCCAAAAGCGCACCCAAGTCGAAGAACGGATTTCTGCGGCAACAGATTGGCGCTAGAGGAAGGGCCCCAAGTCCCATAAACTTGTGATCCAGGAGACAAGACTCAAAGAACCAGAGGAAGCATCCTTTAATGGCCAATCGAAAAAAAGCTACATCCGAGGCTCAAGACCAGGCCGCCTCTCAAAGGCCTGATCCAATCACTGGCGTGGCACCTCCGCTACCGCCGCCGGTTGAAACTCCTTCGCCGCCGACAACGGTGGTAACGTTGGATCAGTTCGCCACTCTGATCTAGTAGGTTCAGGCATTAACCCAATTGGTCCAGGGGCTTCAGGCAATCCCTAGCTCTGCCGTCCCTGCTCCTCAGCTTCATGAAGAGGCTGTTGCCCCTGCTCCACCAGCGATCTCTTCCTTTAATCCGCCGGAGGAGGCGAATCATCATCGTTAGCCTGCGAGGGCAAAATCGGCGCCGCAGCGAGCTGGAGGGAAGAGCCCGCTCAATCTAAGCGGGTTCGTTCCCCCTCTCCGGTGTCTTCCCAAGACTCGACACCACTGCCGCCTTCCTATCGCCCGATCCATCCTACCACTCTAGATGTGGGGATCAAGCATCAGATGCAAGAGATGCGGCAAGAATGGCATCGGGAGTTAGATGCTGCCAGGCAAGCCCCTTTGCCTCAACTGAAAGCAGAGCAGGGCATCTCCTTCTCCGAGAGGATCATGAGGGAAGTGATTCCCCCTCATGTCAAGCTCCCTACCATCGAGCCATACCATGGATCCACCGATCCTGACTACCATCTGAGCAGCTTTAGATCCATCATGATGTTCCACGGAGCATCAGATGCGATCCTATGTCAAGCCTTTCCCTCCACTTTAAGGGGATCTGCCCAAACCTGGTTCAACAACCTGAAGCCAGGTTCTATTGATTCTTTTAACGAGCTGAGCTGTTTGCTTATCAGTCAGTTCGTCAGCAGTCATCGCCAGTGACGGAGATCTAATTCCCTCTCCGAGGTCAAGCAGAGAGAGGGGGAATCACTGAAGAATTACCTCGGCCGCTTCAACATGGCCCTCTTAGAAGTTGACCATCTCAACCACGAGGTGGCCATGTCCGCCCTGACCGGAGGAGTATCCAAGGAGGGAGACTTCTACCTGGCTCTGGAGGTTAATTACTCGAAAGCCTTTCGGATATGATGTCCCTGGCGGACAAGTATGCTAGGATTGAAGAATCGAGGAGATCAGCTCGAGCCGAGCAACTGAAAAAAAAGGAGGCAAAGGGCTCAGACAAGCAACGGGCCCATCGCCATGCTAGCCCACTTCACCACCATAGAGCTCCTTCGCCGCCACCTCGAGATCGAACCTGGAGTCCGGCCCGAAGGTTCGACCGCTACACCCCCTCACTGCGCCAAGGACGTAGATCCTAATGGAGATCAAGCATCAAATTCCTCGGCCTCCCCCTCTCTGAGGCAATGCAGCCCGGAGGGACCCGACCAAGTACTGCCGCTTCCATCGGAATTATGGGCACAATACCGAAGACTGCTGGCAGCTCAAGAATGAGATTGAGTGATTAATCTAGCGGGGCAGACTGGACCAGTTCAAGGGTCCCCCTAAGCCGAACAATGAGGAGAATCGCCAACCCGAGCCTCGCCAGCTTCCTCCACCAAATCCCCTGGTCCTCAGCAATGTCAATGTGATAGCGGTGGCCAGATCCCCATCTTCTTGGCCAAGCGAGGAGGAAAACTCACCAAAGAAAACTCGAATTGATGAGATCACTTTCTCTGATAAAGACCTTCGGGCGGTACAGTACCCCCATAATGATGCTTTGGTTGTATCTTTGAACATGAACAATTATGATGTACACCATATTTTGATTGATAGTGAAGCTCTGTTAATGTTCTATATTTCGATGCCTTTGTGAGATTAAAATTCCGGGTAAAAAGACTTTGATCGGTGGAGTCCACCCTAGTGGGCTTCATAGGTGACTCCATAATCCCTGAAGGAGTCATCACTCTATCAGTCTGAGCCGGCACCTGGCCCCGCGTGGCTACCGAACACATGGATTTCTCGTGACCAAGCTCAGGTCTCCTTACAATGCCATCCTTGGTAGACCAGGGCAAATATCTCTCAAAGCCATCATTTCCATTCCCATCTCGCCATGAAGTTTCCCACCGAATGGGGAGTGGGGGTTGTTCGAGGAAGTCAGATCATAGCTCGGCATTGCTTTGTCGCCGACCTTCAGTCTAGAAAGCCCGAAGTGGACGGACTGGACACTCGAGACGATCTCGTCGAGCAACGAGGAGAGTTGGCCGAAGAACTAGAGGAGGTACCACTTGACGAGGCTCAGCACGACCGAACCATAAAGATCGGGTCATAGCTGGAAGGAAAGCTTTGGCAATAATTAATTGAATTCCTTCGGAGGAATGCTGACGTCTTCGCCTGGTCTGCATCAGATATGCTCGAATCAATCCAAATGTCTGATCCACCGCCTCAGCATGGACGAGACATTTAGGCCCGTTAAGCAGAAGAAAAGGAGCTTCGCCCTTGAGCGCTAGAAAGCCATCGAAGAAGAAGTAGATAAACTCATCAAAGCCAAATTTGTTTGGAAGTTAATTACCCCGACTAGCTGACGAATGTGGTCATGGTGAAAAAGTCGAATGGTAAATGGAAGATCTGCATCCACTTCACTGACCTCAACAAGGCCTACCCAAAATATAGCTTCCCCTTTCCGTGGATCGACAGCTCATGGATTCAACTCAGGCCATCAAATGCTGACTTTATGGATGCCTATTCGGGCTACAACCAGATCCGAATGGCACCCGAAAATGAGAAGAAAACTGCCTTCATCACTGACCGAGTATTTATTGCTACCAAGTTATGCCCTTTGGTTTGAAAAATGTAGGTGCCACCTACCAAAGGCTGGTCAACAAAGTTTTCAAGGAACAAATCGGTCGAAACATGAAGGTGTATGTTGATGATATGCTGGTAAAAAGCAAGGAGGCATCCCAGCATATCAAGGATCTCACGGAGAGCTTCGCCACACTTCGAAAGTATCAAACGAAGCTCAACCCCACCAAATGCACCTTCGGGGTCAACTTTGGGAAATTCCTTGGCTTCATGGTTTCTCAGCGAGGCATCGAGGCAAACCCTCAGAAGATCCAAGTCCTGCAATAAATGGCCTCGCCTAGGTCAGTCAAGGACGTGCAATGCCTCACTAGGAGGGTAGCAGCCCTTAGCCGCTTCATTGCCCAATTGGCCGAGAAATGCCTTCCCTTCTTCAAAGTGCTTCGGTCGGCCAAGAACTTCCAATGGACCCCTGATTGCCAAAAGTCCTTTGAAGACCTCAAAAAATATCTTGGCTCACCGCCTCTCCTCAGCAGCTCGAAGTCAGAGGAAATGCTGAACCTGTACTTGGCGGTCTTTGAAAACGCTGTTGGCTCGATGCTAATTAGAGAGGAGAACAGAGTCCAAAAACCTATCTATTATATTAGCAAACTACTCAAAGACGCTAAAACAAGGTACACTCGAGTCAAGAAATGGTCCTAGCTCTGATAACATCGGTTCGAAAGTTGCGGCCATACTTCCAAGCGCACACTATCATCATCCTGACCGATCAACCTCTCAAGGCAATTATTCATCGTCCAGAAGCATCGGGGAGAATAACCAAATGGGCTGTTGAGTTGAGCGAGCATGACATTCAGTATCAGCCTCGTCCAGCTATTAAAGCCCAGGTTCTGGCGAACTTTCTCCTTGAATGCACCATACCCGAAGATGGCTCTGCTTCGGATATACTCGGACAACCAAAGCCCAGCGCCCTGTGATTACTTCATGCTGATGGATCCTCCAGCGCGGGTGGCTTTGGCATCGGCATGGTCCTTACCAGTCCGGAGGGTGCAACTTTCGAATATAGCATCCGCTTCTCCTTCCTGGCTTCAAACAATGAAGCAGAGTATGAAGCCTTGCTCTCCAGACTCTGAATCGCCCACAAGCTTAAAGCCAAAAAACTAATTGCCTACACCAACTCCCAATTAGTGGTTGGCCAGGTGCAGGGAGAATTCGAGGCTGGAGAGCCGAGTATGATTTGGTAAAAAGTATGCGATTTATCCTCCTATTTCGATGAATTTAAAATTATTCAGATCCCAATGACTGAAAACACGTGTGTCGACCTTCTGTCCCGCCTGGCAACTACGGAGTTAATGGATCTCGAGCAGAAATTCCACTTGGAGGTCCTGGAGAAGCCCAACATCGCTGATGCTGATCAGATGATGCAGATTGACACCAAACCATCCTGGATGGACCCCCTGCACCAGTACCTCAAAGAAGGGTTGCTTCCCACTGATAGAAAGAAAGCAAGGAAGTTGAAACTGCAATCATCTCGCTATGTTCTGATTGATGACCGGCTGTACAAACGGTTCTTCTCAATGCTGCTGCTCAAATGCCTCTAACCAACAAAGGCCGACTATGCTCTTTAGGAGGTCTACGAAGGCATCTATGGCAATCACCTCAGTGGTCGGGCCCTATGCCACAAAGTGCTGCGTTAAGGGTATTATTGACCGATGATGCAAAAAGACACCGATGACCTCGTTCAAACTTGTTATTCATGCCAGAGGCATTCAAATGTCCAAAGGCTCCCCTCGGTGCACCTGACTTCCATATCATCCCCATGGCCCTTCGCCAAATGGGGGATGGATATTCTTGGCCCTTTCCCCTCGCAATAGGGCAAAGAAAGTTCTTATTTATTACAATTGATTATTTTACTAAGTGGGTTGAAGCTGAAGCAGTTGCCCAAATAACCGAAGCCCGCGCTAAAGACTTCGCGTGGAGGTCCATCATCTGCCGCTTCGGTCTTCCCCACACTATCATCATTGACAACGGGAAGCAGTTTGACAACTCTAAGTTTCGAGAGTTCTGTGAGGATCATGGCATTCTCCATCGTCTGACATCGGTCGAAAATCCTCAAGCTAATGGAGAAGCCGAGGTAACTAACCAAACTCTCCTGCAAGAAATCAAAGCTCGGTTCAACCGGGCGTGAGGCCGATGGGCTGAGGAACTCCATCATGTATTATGGGCATACCGAACTACTGAAAGAGTACCCATAGGGCAAACCCCATTCAAGATGGCTTTGGTACAGAGGCTGTCATCCCTGTGGAAGTCAGACTTCCCTCCCCTTGTGTGGAAGGCTAATCAGAAGAATCCAACGATGAGCAGCTTCAAACTAATCTTAACTTAATAGAAGAAGTCAGGGAGAAGGCCCGAATCCGGATGGCCGCCTACCAATAAAGATTAGCTCGCTATCATTCCACTAGAGTCCGAGAAAAGTTTTTCCTTCCCGGTGATCTTGTGCTTCGGAAGGCATCCATCTCGAAGCCACTAAAGCAAGAAAAATTGTCCCCAAATTGGGAAGGTCCCTACCAAGTGATGGAAGTAATCAGACCCGGCACATACAAACTCCAAGATTTAGATGGAAAATCTATTCCTCGAATGTGGAACTTGGATAATCTCCGTGTATATCATTGGTGAAAGTACGCTCTTACTAAACTCATTTTGTTCATTGAATTAAAGTTAATTCTCAAAGACTCGCAAAATTCTTACGACTCTCCTTGAAAGCTGTAATGAGAAGCATGTTTATAAATCCTCGGCTGGGCCGAGCGATCTCCGTACCTTAGCAGTACCAAGTAAAATATAATCTTAAATTCTCAGCCGGGCCGAGCGATCTTCGTACCTTGGCCATGCCAAGTAAAATATATTTGATAAACCTAGATTGGGCCAAGAGAGCTTTGTACCTTGGCCGTACCAAGTAAAATATAATCTTGAACTCTCAGCCAAGCTGAGTGACGGTCTCAGTACCTTGGCTGCGCCAAGTAAAATATATTTGATAAACTTCGGCCGGGCCGAGAGAACTTCATACCTTGGCTGCGCCAAGTAAAATATAATCTTGAAGCCTCGGCCAAGCTGAGTGATGGTCTCCGTACCTTGGCAGCGCCAAGTAAAATATAATCTTACATCCTCGGTCGGGCCGAGCGATCTCCGTACCTTGGTCATGCCAAGTAAAATATAATCTTGAAGCCTCGGCCAAGCCGAGTGACGGTCTCCATACCTTGACAGCGCCAAGTAAAATATAATCTTACATATTCGGCTGGACTGAGCGATCTCCGTACCTTGGCCACGCCAAGTAAAATATATTTGACAAACCTTGGCCGGGCCAAGAGAGCTTCGTACCTTGGCCGCGCCAAGTAAAATATAATCTTAAATCCTCGGCCGGGCCCAGCGATCTCCATACGTTGGCCGCGCCAAGTAAAATATATTTGATAAACCTCGGCCGGGCCGAGAGAGCTTTGTACCTTGGCCGCGCCAAGTAAAATATAATCTTGAAGCCTCGGGCAAGCCGAGTGACGATCTTCGTACCTTGGTAGTGCCAAATAAAATATAATCTTAAATCCTTGATCGGGCTGAGCGATCTTCGTACCTTGGCCGTGCCAAGTAAAATATATTTGACAAACCTCGGTCGGGCCGAGAGAGCTTTGTACCTTGGCCGCGCCAAGTAAAATATAATCTTGAAGCCTCGGCCAAGCCAAGTGATGGTCTCCGTACCTTGGCAGCGCCAAGTAAAATATAATCTTGAAGCCTCGGCCAAGCCAAGTGATGGTCTCCGTACCTTGGCAGCGCCAAGTAAAATATAATCTTGAAGCCTCGGACAAACCGAGTGATATATTTCTGAAGCCTCGGCCAAACCGAGTGATATCTTTATGAAGCCTCGGTCAAACCGAGTAATATTTTTGGAAGCCTCGGACAAACCGAGTGATATATTTCTGAAGCCTCGGCCAAACCGAGTGATATATTTCTGGAAGCCTCGGACAAACCGAGTAATATATTTCTGAAGCCTCGGCCAAACCGAGTGATATAGTTCTAAAGCTTCAGCCTAGTGAGTAATTTCTCAGACACTCTAACGCGACTAAGGCGTCCTATCATGCTTCGGCAGAGTTAAGTAACCTTTCTTTGCTCATCAGTAAGATTATGCAAGTTATTTCTTTTCAAAGAAATACCTACTTCATCCCTTAAATAAGATCATGTTCACCACATGAGTTCACAGGGCCGCCCAGGCCTCCCTCTGACCTAAACAGAGATGAACGCTTCCTTCATAGAGAACTAAATATCATGTTAACAAAAACAAAGTAGCTAAAGTGCTGCTGGACCTATAGATTATGCTACGGTCCGAAAAGCATAAAATGAGAGTAGCAACTCTCAACACAATCACATCAGAAAAAGAAACAGATGTCAGAAGAAGAAAGAGTAAGAACTTTCTTTATTGATAAAAAATTACAACCTCTTGAGAGGCATTACAAGTGCATCATAGCACAGAAAATACAAATAAGATAAAAGCTCAGCTGAGCAGCTTCGATCGATAACGATGTCTCTACATCCGACCCTAGAAATCAGAGAAACCAGACAGCTCTGTTAAGCCACTGGTTAATGTCAAAGAACAAAGTAGGCCATCCATAGATCCCTCGGATGGACATGTTGGGGGATCATAACCAGGTCAAAGACCTATGGATGCTTATGCCAATGAAGCTGTGAACCCCCAGATCCTCACCATGTGAGGATCCACCATTGTTGATGGAGGAAGGGAGGCGCTGCCCCTTCCTCCACCATTGTTGATGGCTGGGCAGAGGGGGCACCGCAGCCAGCCAAGAAAGGGGGCGCCGATGCACCCCCCCTTCACACGGGCACAGGGGAGGGGATAACCCTCCACTCGCCATTGTTTAAGGAGGGGGGGAGCACCCCTCCTTCTCCATTGTCCTCCCTCCAGTGCCAACCACCAGGTAAGAGGGAGAATGAGAGAGAAACAGAGAGAGAATGAGAGGGAATGAGAGAGAGAGAGAGAGGTGGAACCAAGCCGGTTCACGGCTTGGTTCGGGCCCGACGGAGTGGCTGTCGCCTCGCCAGGCCTGGGCGGCGGCCAGTGGCCATCACTGGCGATGGAAGACCATATGGTGAGGGTCCGGTCGGCCATGGTGGCCAGCCGAGCCACCGACACGATTCGTGCCATGAGGAAGAACGAGGAGAGAAAGAGAGAGAAATATGGAGAAAGAGAGAGAAGGGGAGACGGCCGCGGCGGCGGTCGGCTCCGGGCCGATCGTCGATGGCAGGGCCACCTTGTGGGAAAGCCGGTGGTAGCCCTGGCCATCGGCACAGTCCTTCACCTGTTTTGGTTGAAACAGGGGAGGCGGGAGGAGGATGACTCGTGGGCCCTTGTGGGCCGTTTGGGGTTTGGGCCCTGTTAGGCCGGCTCATGAGCCGTTTTGGAACTACATTTTGGGCCATGTATTGGGTCAGGAGTGGAGAAATAAAAATATGGCCCTATTCGGCGTTGATTCTAGTTTCTTGGAGTATTTTTATTTCCCCATTCGGGTTTATATATTGAGAAATATTTGAGCCCAAAGTTGGGCCCAGGATTAGACTGAATAGACCTTAGGGTTTTATTATTCCAATTTTAGATTTAATTATAAAAATTAATGCTGTAGGTAATCAGATATCTACATAGCTGATTTACAGTTTGGGATTAGCGTACTGAGGTAAGTAAGTTATTTATCATAATTTTTATAAATTATTAAAATATAAAAATTATGTATTTAAATGCTATATTGATATATGTTGTATTATTTGAAAAATAAAAAATGGATTGGTACTCTTATTTGCAAATGAGCATTTACTATGATTAGTTTATTATTTATTATATTTTGTAAATAATTTAGTATCTTTGTGGACAACTGATCAATTGGCATGACCTTTGAAATTGCTAAAAGTTTTATAATTACATGTGCATTTGACATATTTAAATCACTGTAATTATGAAAGTATATGGATTATATTTTGCAACAATACATGCCATTTGGCAAATGTGATATAAAAATGATACTTTGTGTATACGATAATATGTCCCACCATGGTCCGCTATGATATGATATGCTGTGATATGTTGCATGACTCACTTGGCACCGGGACCCAACTCCATAGGGGGGTATATGGAGAACACACACCCAGAAGGTGTCCTGTGACAGGATATGGCAATATTATGCCACATGGCACCGGGACCCATCTTCATAGGGGGGTATATGGAGAACACACACTTTTAGGGTGTGTTGTAGCAGGATATGATATGATGTGAGTTCATGACGCTGGTTCCAGGACCCTGACTCCTAGGGGATATTTATGGAGGATACACCCGAGAGGGGTGTTATATCCGAGAGGGATGTTCTGTGTACATAGTGTGTGGTTGTGGGACATCGGTATAAAAATGCATCTTTACATGCTATTTACAGTGGTACAGTGTTCGTTCTAAAATTGTATATTCTTGAAATGCTATATATAGACCAATTACTTCCAAAATTATTCTGAGCATATGATGCATGTTTTGATAACATGATAAAATATATTTGAAACATGGAAGTTTGGCAGATGTTTATTATGAAAAATTTGAGTTGATAAAAGCTTGAAGTAATTACATTATATTATAGTTGGCTTGATAAAAGCTTGAAGTAATTACATTATATTATAGTTGGCTTACTTATTGAGTGTGAGCTCATTTAAATCTCACAATATTTTTTAGAGCCACAGAATTGAAGATGGGAATATGGGGTAGTTGGAGCAGCTATCAGAGTGACTTAGATCCAATAGTTAGTTGTAACCCCATTGAATTATGTATTTTGCATGTAGCCTAGAACTCATAATTATGGCTTGTATTAAAGTTATTGACTCTGAATGGCATAGAGCTATTACCCTTTCTTGAATAAATTGGATTATATTTCAGGATGCCTTGCATGCCAGGCATGCGGCGGGTTGCCACCCCTGGATCCCACATTGGGTCTGGGGCGTGATAGTTTTATGGTATCAGAGCCTAGGTTTGACCTTAGGGACAAACATATGATGACACTAGGCAAAGTAGTAGAATGACACTAGAAGGGCAATAACTCTAAGATGATTTTAAATAAATGTGTTTTGAGAGCCTAAAATTTAGAAGTCTATAAAGATGTTGACTGGACTTTAGCCATGGCAGAAATTAATGATACTCTATCACACAAGAAGTCAGTGACATGATGAGGGCTTCTGGTTTAGTGACCCTAGCCAGCCGGGAGACCAAGTGACTCCTGGAGGTTCTGGCTACATGGGCTTGGTTGGGAATAGCCAACAATAGTTTTAGACCCTTAGAGAACATGGGTACATGAGACTTTAATTTAATATGCAATACAAGGTAGATGAATAAATGGAATATTATGCAACAGTTGGAAGTTGCAATTGATGACAATGTGACATTTTCATATTTTGATTTAGTAGATGTTTGAATTTTGAATTATTAAATCTGAATTTGAATGCGGATATATATATGGATTTTACTAAGAGGACTTGCATTATTAAAATTGCATGTTCAAGGCTAATTTATTGGTTATGAAGATGATTGATGCTGATATTATTAAATGGTTGACTACATAGTGTCACAATGGATTATTTAGGAAGAATATAAGATCTCGAGTTTTGAGACGATTAAGGTTCATGTAGACCCTGTGAATCATTGGGATTGATTTGGTTATGAATATTCAAATGTTTTGAAGGTAGCAAGTGAAAGATTCTTAGCAGTGATAAGAATAAGATAAATTCCACTGATAAAAAATTTCATGAGGATTTGCATCTGTTAATAGATTCCTGAATCAAGATGATAGAACACTAATCTATCATGCCTACTTACCATGCCTCTCTTCGTAGTTCTAGGTAGGTATTTTTACCCAGAATGGATAAATTGTTAATTAGCCATAAGTGGCTTGAATCTTTTCAAGGAAAGAGGAGGGAGATGATTTTATTTTTGATCAATTATGGAAGATGGGTGAGGATACATCTAATATCACTTTCAAATCAAAGAGAGATTACTATAATTTTCTAAATGTATCTTTGGATAGTAAGCGCATCTTCAATCTCTATAGACCTTATAAGCCATTCATCCCATCTGAGCTATATCAGTGAGGTCACTTTGAGATATTCAAAGGAATTGAATTAGTTAATTATGATAATTATGAAAGATGTATGAGTTATTACCTTAATGCTCATTGATGTTAGCTTGAAGTATTCAAGAGTGAAACCAAGTATGTTATGATGATTTAATCCAAAAAAAAATCAAAAATAAGTGTCATAATGATTAATGGCATATTTAGAAGTTGCAGAGCACTTGAAGAATACTATCTTATATCCGGTGCAATAATAAACTAATTAAATTGAGTCTGAATCCATTAGACTCATTTTTTTTCTAATGGAGGATTTTTTTTATAAGGCTTGGTGGATAGTCTGAAAGAACCATTTAATTTTAGAGGAAATGTTGCAAGCCTGGTGATGGATTTAGGAGGTGCTTGAGATAGCATCTTACCCTCAGTAAAATTGCTTCTTATAAAGGTTACTGAGCCAATACTAATGAACCCATTTAAGCATTTATAATATGAGGTGTAGATCTCCTTCGTGTTGGGATAAAGTGTGAGAGAGAAAATTTTGGATACTGAGCTGATTTAGTATCTATGAAAAAGTATCATTAATTAAAGCAGCTTCATGTAGCTCAGAGTTAATAGAAAAGTTATGTTGATATCAAAAAAGAAAGATTTAAAATTTTAGGTTGAAGATCATTTGGAAGTTTTACTAACCAATGATATGATGAGATTTGTGTTAGAGGTGATTTGAGCCCACAATACATTGGACCATTTGAGATTTTGATCAAAATAAAGGAGGTGGCTTATAGCTTAGCACTGCCTTCATTACTCTTTGGGGTGTTCAATGTGTTTCATATCTTCAAGATTGAGGAGGTATATTCTAGACCCTCGCTATGTGTTAGAACTTGAACCAATTTAGCTTAAGAGAGAATTGATCTGACATTTGAAGAGCATCCTGTGCATATTATGGACCACAAGGATCAAGTTCTAAGATGGTGTAGCATTCCCTATGTCAAGGTTTTAGTGGAGTAACCATTCTAAGAGGGAAGCTACTTGGGAGCTTGATGAGGAAATAAAAAAGAAATATCCTCAATTGTTTGTAACATAGCATATGTAAACGAAAAGAAGATTAATAATATGATCAAAGCTTTGGATTCTAAATGTTATTTGCAGTACACCAATTTCGAAGCCAAAATTTTTTATAAGGAGGAAAGAATGTGAACCCCCGGATCCTCACCATATGAGGATCCGCCATTGTTGACGGAGGAAGGGAGGCACCGCCCTTCCTCTGCCATTATTGATGGCTGGGCAGAGGGGGTGCCGCAGCCAATCAAGAAAGGGGGCGCCGATGTGCCCCCCTTCACACGGGCACAGGAGAGGGGATAACCCTCCCCTCGCCATGATTTAAGGAGGGGGGGAGCACCCCTCCTTTCCATTCTCCTCCCCCCAGTGCCAGCCTCTTACCGGCGCCCCCTTCACACGGGCACAGTGGAGGGGATAACCCTTTCCTCGCCATGATTTAAGGAAGGGGAGAGCACCCCTCCTTCTCCATTCTCCTCCCCCCAGTGCTGGCCACCAGGTAAGAGGGAGAATGAGAGAGAAACAGAGAGAGAATGAGAGGGAATGAGAGAGAGATATATAGAAGATTAAATAAAGGAGCCCCAGAATTTGAAATACCCTTGCCACGCCGCCACATGATGGGGCAAAAGAAAGGAGCGCATTCCAAAGCGCGCCAAGCACACCTCCCAAGCTGTGACGAAAGATAGAAGATTTCTTTCTGATCTCGAATCGAGAGCCTTAAATGCAGAAAATCGGCCATAAGTCCTTGAGATATGGGCAGGCCTAGGAAATCCCCTTTCGAAAATGACGCCATCCAATGGCAATCGAATGCTTAACGCGTACGTTAAAAAGACCCACATTGGAAAAGGCCAAGTGGGATAAATGCCTCGAGCAGAAACAAAGCGTCCTTCAACAAAGCCATTTCGTATACCTCGGTGAAAAAACGTACCAACTTTTTGCTTCAAACAAACCAAACTATCTAACCTCGGCCCCAGTCGAGGTGTTTGAGCCATTTTTTGGCCCTCTCGTGCCGAACCATTTCGTGCCTTAGCAAATCGAGTAAGTTCGCGTGCACCTAACCTCGGCCCTAACTGAGGCAAAGTCAGAGTTACATTCTGCAAAAAAACCAAAATGATTTTATGCATCAGCAAAAACCAGTCGATTTGGTAGAATCTTCAATTCGGAACCCCCAAGGGCTATCCAACCTTAAAGCGCATTTCGTTGACAATTCAAAGGAACTCCCAGCAAAAAGGTCATTCGAAAAAACAATGGCCAAAGTAATAAGGCGAAACAGAAAGAAATTCATTCATTGGATGTTGATTGGATTACAAGCTGAAAAAGCAAAAGTACATAAGCGACCCTTAAGAACCAGGGTTCAGGTCAGTCCCAATAACCTCTTTGATAACGTTTGGAAGGGCTTGACTCACTTCGCTCGCTTCAAATGTTGTTGGAAGAGAAATCTCGGGTTCCTCAGCAGCCGACTGAGGACATTCTTTAGCAGCCACGACCTCACTAGGGCTCAGGATAGTGTCAAGATCGACGTCCGAATATCCTCATACTCGGCTTCTTCGGCCCCCGGGGTATGAGTATCAAAACGTTCGGCCTCCAAAAGGATAGGTCCAGCTTGGGATACACTCGAGAGATCTTCGCTCGAGTTTCCTTCTCACCAAACCGGAATGCATCGGTACAAGCCTCTCTACGCTCTTCAAAAAATTGAGCGGAACTTTTGTACCCCTCCACAGCCGAGGTGATTCGGTTATTGACTTCAGTTAGCTGGTCCCGGAGTTCGAGGTTCATTCGGTGACTCGTGGATAACTCCGCCCTTAGAGCCTTAAATTGCTCCTGCGCCTTGAGCCGATTTTGCCCATCTACGAAACATCAAGACGTTTGATCCCACGAGCAAAACAAAGTACCAGAAGCAAATAAATGAGAAGACACTATACCTCTTCCTCCTACCGAGCCATTTTATTGCTCAGCTCGTGAACTTTTTCCAAGGCCTTCAATTTAGCTGATTTATTTTATTGAGGACCCTCCTTGAGGTCATTAATTCGGGACTTCTTGTCCCCGATTTCCCACCGAGATTGATCGAGATCATCGGTGAGCCTAGCAATCTACTCATGTTGCCATTTTAGCCGATTTTCATATCGGCAAGTTCCTTATTCAGACCAGCAAGCTGATCCCACTGCCGCCAGCACCTGTGCTCCTCCTCCTCAAGTCTCCTGCCCTAACTATTCTTCTCCTCAGCATGACTAGCCTTCAGCTGGTCCCACTTTTTATTGAAATACTGCTGCATGGCCTTAACTTCGTTGGCATGCTTGGCCTTAATTTGGGATAACTCCAGGCAAGCCTTGTCCGATTGTTCACAAAAACCCTGGAGCTCTTTGACTTGAGCCTTGAGTTGAGAGGCCCTCTTGGCTGTAATTCGGTAAAACTCGCCCACCTTCTCAAAGTCCGCCTTAGCGGACACCAAGGCCCGGAAAAGCCGGCTGGTTGAATCCACCCTCGTCCGAAGGTCGGCCACTTTCTTCCTGGCCTGAGCGCAAGCCCCAGTGGCCAAATTTAAGCGCCAATTCAGCGCCCTTATAATCAAGACATTCTACAAGAAAAACACAAGTAAGAAACTGCGGCCAAACTGACCAATCAAGAATTACAACCTCAGTACAATAACCTACCCGGGAGGGGTAGTTCGAAGCAATCTTCATAGAGTAGCGTTACTAATTTCGGGGAGAAGGTAAATATCCTTCGGCACCCCGAGTTGACCGAAAGCTGCATCGATGATATCCTTGACTGCAAGCTCGTCCGTCGAAGAACCCCCTCTCACGTGCAAAATAAACCTCATCAAGGTAGTGAGCATGTCGTCCACCTCTGGGCTATGGACAAGAAAACTCATAGCCGAAGAACTGGCCCGAGGGACTTCGGCCTGAGGAACTACCATCCACTCGGCTTCCTCCATCAGAACTTTAGCCTGCAGGGCCTCGGATGCTTCGGCCCGGCTAAGGGAACCTCGGCCCGAGCGTTCCCTTCATTCAATGATTCTTCTTCTTCTTCCTCTTCCTCCCCGACTGCTGCTTCATCTCTGGCAGACTCCACCCGAACTTCAATCTCTTTCACGATGTCCTCAGGGACCGCGAGAGAGAGACCCTCAGCGGAAGGCACCTCGACCTATACCAGGCTTTCAACAGGTGGCTCCACTTGAGCTTCGGCAGCCGCCACTGCCTCTCCTGACCCCTCCATCTGAGCAGGGGCCTCTTCCATGCGCAGTGGACTCCCCACCGATGGTAACTGAAGAACCTCTAGCAGAAGGGTTGCCGAACAGATCGACGACACATCCTTGGCATCGTTTGACACAATTACTATTTGGAGAGAGAAAACCTTAGCAGCTCCTTCCGAGCTCCCCCCAATGGTTTCCTCTGCTATCTTGCCCCCCTCCAGTAGGGAGGGCTCATCAATTATGGCTGGCGCTTCCGCTTCCTCCCTCTTTGAAATAGAGGAGTGGTGGTTGAGGCAGTCTTTCCTCGGCTCCCTTGAGCGAGACCCGAAAGGACGGACCCTCTTCTCAGACATGTGCTTGTCCCCGGAGCTGGAGCCCCTATGGCGCTTGCCCAGCTCCTTCCTTTTTTGGCCCACAAATGTGGACCTCTCGACTGAAAATGCAACAGATGTTCAGTTAAACAGTAGTGAAATTACATAAACATACTGACCATCAGAGCAAAGACTCACCTTGAGGGTCAATAGAGCTAAGCCCGATGGCGAAAAGGGCATCCTCTGCTAACAGAGTGTTGGCTGAGACCTCCTGACCACTGTGAAGGGTAACCAGATCTCTTTTCTCCTACTCGCTCAACTCCGGGCGTGCCTCTGGATCCTTCACATAACTCGCCCATCCTTTCAGAAAATCTAAACCGATGTTTCTCTCGGCAATGAAAAATCGAGACTTCTACTCCTTTATCAAAGATGGGTTATCAGAGATCATCTTGAACGACTTCCGGGGACCAATGTAGGGCCACTCAAAGCTCCTCCCGGAAACCAAGTTGTAACAGACTCAAAATATAGGGAGGGTCGCAGTCACCGCAACACGACTGCACATCGAGATGAACCCGACAAGATTGCGCCAGCTATTTGGGGCTACCATTGTTGGACATATGTTGTAAAATCTCATCACCTCCTGTATCAGCGGGTGAAGAGGGAATCGAAGACCTGTCCTCAAGCTCTCCTCGTAGAAGAAGACTCCATGGCTTAACTCGGTTGAAACCCAATGCTCGGTCCTCGGCACCCATAAGGCTACATCCAGAGGATCCCTATAATGGCGATGGATCCTATCCAGGTCGTCAAGGGTTACCTTAGAGGCAACATCACCTGGACCCTTCATATTGACTGAATGGGGGGCAGGATATGAACAAGCAAGTAAGGGCTCAGAGAAAGAATGGAAAATCTCTATGATAGGAACAAAGAAGCTTTGCAGAAGGAGCGCCACCCTAGCCCTCTTTAAATAGACGCTTCAAAGAGAAAGCCCGAGACGCTAAAACTTTCGATATGGGCACCAGAAATAAGGGAGTCGCGCCACGTGGAACTTCCACTATCGTGACTTGCTGAAAACGAGGTGTTTCCTCCTCGAGCTACGGCGAAAAATGATGACAAAATAGCGGCCCATCATTTACGAGATTATCATTGCCCGCCTTTTTGAATCCCCCAAATAAGATTGTTCTAGAATTCTACTCCCTATATCTGAACTTACACTTCGGACTAGGGAGTGGGGGGGGCATGTGATGAGGGATAAATCATTATTACATTAATGACCACCCACATCGACGATTGGGTCAGGTCCAATCCCAACATCCTACTAGCCAGCTGGCATAACAGCCAAGCGACGAAGCCGATTCGCCTTTGATAAAGTTGGGTCGCCCTGACAACCCGAGCCACTCTCATACCTCGAAAACCCAAGCCGAGCCATTCTATACCTCGGTAATCCGAGCTATCCTCATACCTCGGCAATCTGAGCCGACCATATCTCGGCAACCCGAGCTGAGCTATTCTATACCTCGAAAAACCAGGTTATTCCTCGATCTGGCTGGACCAAGGCATTCGAAATACCTCTACGGAGTCCGGCGTGGGAGAGTCCGAATTCACTATAATTGAATAAGATTTCAAACGAAGAATCATACCCAGGAGTGGCCTAGAGCCTATGTAATCACTGAATCTCAAGGCATCAACCAGCTCTTCCGGCCGTTGATCCTTTAACCGAAAAGATATGGATTCTACTAGTCTTACAACAAACTTGATTCGAATCTGTTTTGAATCATAACAACTTTCAGACCTCTCCTCATGACACACTCAAGGAACCAGGTGATCCTCTATAAATGCCACAGTCCTCCAATCTCTCGGGTATGCAATTATTCATACTCACACTCATTCACTGGCTCAGATATTCCATCGAAGCTCCTCCTGAGCTCAGAGTTCTCGAGAGAACACCTACCAAAGGGGAACTCCTCTGTGAGAGTCTTCTCCTCACATCTGCTTGCTGTGAATCACCACTGACTTGAGCGTCGGAGGGTCCTCCGTAGAGGACAATCCCCACAGTACCCTCTGCGTGCGGACTGTCTTGCAGGTTCTTTCTGAGGTGACAAGATCGGCGTCCGGATCAAGAGCTAGAAGCGCACCCGAGTCGAAGAACTGACTTCCACGGCAACACAACCTTTTCTAGTCATGGCTTGCAATTATTATGTATGGATAAACAATACATCATATTATTCTAAAAATGGGAATTAAAAAAAATGATAGGTCTAGGTAGGCTAACACCTTTTCAATCATTTCTAATATTGTGATTTTTAAAAAAACATGAAAGTTGACACAAAGGGATCATCTATGAAAGCTTTAATATGCATACCATTGAATAGCTAAAAGAAGGAAACTAAAATAATGTTCAATTGAAGGAATAAAGGAAAAGAAAGAAGATGTGAAAGAAATCTATATGTTTAGCTTTTGATTTGCTTCTCGTAATTTTTTTTTCTTTACTAAAACTTAATAATAATCAGTAAAGAAAATAGGATGAAGAAAATAACATATTGCTTAATTAAAATGTGGGTGATGGGTGAGTAAGTGGTTGTGTTGGTCTTTGGTCTAAAAATAATACATGGATTGTTGTGATTAATGATCTAATATTTTGCAACTATGTATAAAAAAAGAAAGAAAGAAAAGCAGAAAAAGAGAGAGCAATTTAAAATTATGAAGGTTGAAAATAGGTATTGAAGGATTGTATTTTAAAATAGAAAAGTTTACATTATCAATATTACCCTCCCCTTTCTGTCATCATAATTTAAAAAAAAAAAAGTAAGGTATGTTTAAGGGAATCAAGCATTCACAATGATGCCTCGGCTTGAGCTCTCATCCTAAACAATTGCAGCTTACAACCATAAATACTTTGGTATATTTTTGATGCATTTGATTCACCGATGGGATTGAGATAGCATGAGATTGACAATCCCATCTTATTGGATACAGAAATAGAGAGGGTAAGATAGGATTGCCAATCATATTTTTGTTGGCATGGGTTACGTATGAATAAAATGATAGAGCTTATAGTAAAATGATGATTTGCCAATCCAGTCTTTACTCTTCCAAATGTAAGATTGAATTGAGATTTTAATCCAATCCAATCTCATAATGAACCATACGTGTTGTTTAAGTCTCCACTAATCAGGCTAAGTGGTTGGATTTATACAGGCTTCAACTTTTAATTTTTGCAGAGTGCCACAAGTCCAATGGCAATATTACCCTCAAGACTTATGGATATCCCACCGCAACAAACTCCATTTGGTACCCTAACAAATTTTAATGTTGAAGCCCATCAGCTTCAACAGGGATCCCATCTTGGAATGCATTGTGGTCCTTACCCAAGCCAGGTGCATTCAATTTGTACAAAATAACTTAGTCTTGTTTTTCATAGTCTATGTGCTCAAGAAGATTGTTCCTCATCTTAATGATATAACTTTCTATTTTGTAGCATTTAAATCTTCAGGAGGCATGGAACGAAGACAATGCCACCACCGGAATGGATTACTCCCTACTGCCACAAGGTAGTGATCATCAACAAAAAAAAAATGATAATATAATTAGAATTGGAGAATGCTTTCTTAATACTATGATGAGAAAGATCATATCCTTTGTTACAAACTCGTTTATCCACCCGAATAGGAGCTTTTGCCTGGGATTTAACTAACTAGGGAAACCTGAAAAAATCATAACTTCTAATTCAGAAATAATTTGGTGATATAACTATTGATGAAGTTGATGTACAAGTCAAAATCTAGCTTTTGCATTTTTTTTAAAAATTATTATAATTGTAATTTGTTAGGACAAGAATCTGATCTATTGAAGGCTATTATTCACTAGCATAAAAAAAAGGGAGATAATTTTATTCTTTGCATGCTATGAGAGGAATCTAATTCAAATTAACAAAATAGGCCTCTATAGAATAATATATAATTTATACTTTATCCTCTTTTAGCTAGAAAAAAAAAAAACTCAAGGGGGACCTTGCTAGGCATATGTCACGGTTTTGGAAGGAAAAATGGGGAGATGTGAGAATTTTAAAGTGAAGTGGACACACGGTGCATATCAGAAGTAGTATAAATAATTATAACTTCTCAAATTCTTTAAGCTTTTATTATCCATATGTTTTCACAAGTTCTCTCTCAATTTTAAAATTAAATATTTTCCCCTTTATTTCTCTCTAGTCTCCTCCAAATAATTCAACCGGGCAAATATCTTTATTTCAGAGAAATAGAAATGGAGGTAGATTAGAGCCTCACTTGTAACATGGAACTCAAGCATTTTGGTTCAAGTCTATTTGTGTTTGTAACTTTTTTTAGTTATCTACTTTGCATTGCATCTTTATTTGCATGATATATGCTGTTCAATTTTATGATTTATCAAAAGTTTAAATTTTGAAGGATATGTTGGAGCTAATATTTATAATATGATGCCAAGATCCTCCAATATGACATACCGAGTTGATCCGAGCAATTCACTTCTAGATGCATTTTCTCAATCTCTATCACCTGTGGTTTGTGAGGTAGATGAGTGACCTCCCACTATTATTTAATTTAATCAGGTAGTTTATTAAATAATTCTAGCCCATTGATAGGTGTGTATCCTTATGTCATATTTTGTCTTCCATCTTTTTTGCTTGCAGGTGGAAGTTGCTCAAGGAAGCTTCTTGAGGGGTGCAATCCAATCCAACAATCCATCTTAGATTTTTTCTTGGTTATCATTTTATCTTTTCTCATATACTAAATGTAATTGATGGTGGCTTGGGTCAACTATGAAATCAATCAAATATTTTGTTCTTTTCGTTTCTCACTTATAAAATATAGATCTTTGGACAGCTAATCTTTCATGAGAATTAATGAAAATCAAGTGGATGTGTTATAAAGATCTCTAGTATGATAGTTTGTGATGTGTTGTGGTTTATTCTAATTTTCATAATTCCTTGTAATGCCTTATTTCTTCAAGAAGCAAGAGAAGGACCTGCGATCCGGTTCATTGACAAATCTGGTTCAAACTTAGTGGGTAATGACATGTGATTAGAAACTACCAATATGTCATGCATAGCAGTTGACAATTTAAAGCTTGAAGAATGAAGTAGTTGTTTGAACCTGTATGGTGAGATGATCCTCCCTCGGCACTCCATCTGCGCCTGATTGTAACCAGGTACACCCAATGGAGGGAGTACAAACTTTGAGAGGTTGCGAAGATTGAAGGATGCCTCATGCTTTAATCTTTCATTGCCCTGCTTCCTAAAACTTTTTGCTTCATTTGCACTCTCAAAGCCTGAACCTGGCATATCTGGTGTCATCTTGCTCATGGACCAATTCATCATCTGGCCTTTAGATGTTTCAGGAGCAGCAGAGATAATCAAATGAGTGGAGGAGCAGGCCTCTAATAATAGAGGCGGGGAAAACTACAGGTGGGCCTTAGAGGGACCCAGTGTTAATGGTGTATATTCAGAGCATGTGTTTATTTGCCACTGGTGGTTTGGTTGGGTAGGTTTGTGAGACAAAATATCTGGTCTTATCTATCATTCATCATTCCATTGGTCTTAATTGTTTCCAAGACGATGTGCAAAAAATATTGCTTTATTTCTGTTTGTTCTGTTCCATGTAAAAAGCCTATTAAACACATGAACTCTTTTTTGAAGTGTAGAAAAAACAGAACCCTGTTTTATCTTGGTTATTTTTGCTGTTCAACAGTTTTTGTGGCCCTGCCAAAAGAGAGTGAGAGAGATAATACAGACAGTGACTGGTTAACGACTGAAATAAAAACATGTGAAAGTGAACAACGTTATGGCATTCATGGATTGTATTGATCCAGTGGAAAAAATTAGAAATAAAAGGATAGACCTGGCTACATATTCAATTCTAGTAACGCTGATTATGAGAGCAAAGAATACTTTTTAATATGAGAGACATTGATTTGGCAGTTAATTATCCCTATTTGTTACTTTTCTTCATTTCTTTCTTCCTTATTTTATGTTGTTTCTGATTGCTTTTTTAATTTCTCACATTGGATCGGATATCTGTTCCCATGGAGGCTAAATTTAGAGATCTTTAGAGGTTGTTTGCTGATTTAAACTTCTAAATTGCCAGAGACTGACTTTTTTTCCAGGATTATTGCTATCAATTTGTTTGTTTTTTTCCCAGTTCTTACTGGGATGTGGAAAATGTGCACGAAGTTGTATTCTTCAACTTTAATTACTAGCATTCATATTTGTTCATTCCAGATTTTCAGTTCTGCATGATTGGGCATGAATGTTTTGATCCAGAAAATGTTCTCTGCAACATACCTGCGTGCATCCATCTGTTTCAACATCCAATCCAAGTGCCGCACTGCCACTCTGTTCATCTATCTCCATTTCTGCACTTTCATAACTTTATAAATTTCTATACTGGAGTACATGCACTCCTCTTGGTTTTATTTCCTGCCACTTCATTCATTTGTCTCCATGTCTGCACTTTTCATAATTTTATGGATGCTCAACTCTTGACTAAATGCACTCCTCTTGGCTTTATTTCTTGCTCTTTTATAGACACAAGTTGCCTGCCAAAATGAGAGTATACATATTAAGTTATATAAAGATCAGATAAGGAAGTTGGTTAACTTTTTCATTAACCAACTTACTCATGTTACCGTGCCTTTAGTAAAATAGAGTTGATAGTATAAAGTGTATTATGAAAATATGAATCATTGTTATCGTGCCTTGTTACTTATCAAATGAAAATTTGTGCTGCTTGCTTTTGATTTTTATAAAAACATTTTGCAGATCGTGTCAATATTGAACAGTATAGTTCCTTTTATCACATTACTATTTATTTTGACATATGCCTATGCTATTAAATGTTGAACACTTATGATGATGAAATACGTGTAGAATATTGGATAAAAGTTGGTTGTTTATTGATCATTTATCCTAAAATGGATAATAGTTGGATAAATAAATTGAGAAATACCAAAGAATATTTAGATGGAGTTCTTGATTTTATTAAATTTGGTATGGATAAAAGTAGTTTGAATGGAAAGATTTCATGTCCGTGTCGGCGATGTGTTAACAGTTCTTATCTAGATCCATAAACCATTGAAGAACATTTGATATGGAATGGTTTTGCTAGAGGTTATACTCGGTGGATTTTTCGTGGAGAATGTATGTTGCCAATATCAAGTAATCAACCCTTGTTTGATCTTGATCTAGTAATATCCAAGATAATCTTGTAGGAGTTGATATGACAGGTTTGATCACAGATGCTTTTCGACATGGTGTTCAAAACTTTGGAGGTTCAACTAATATACATGGAACGGATGGAATATATGATGGTTCTACATTTATGGAACAAACATTTGTTGAGGAGCAGATGCAATCATCAACTACCGAGTCAGCTCGGTATCATAATTTAATTAAAGATGCAGATGAACAATTATATCCGGGTTGTTTAAAATTTTCTAAAATCTCTTTTCTTATACATTTATTTCATATAAAATATATGAATGGATGGTCGGAAAGAGTTTTACCATGCTCCTCAAATTACTAAAGGATACATTTCCAGAAGGCTCTGGTTTATCATCATCTTATTATGAAGCAAAGAAAGTTGTTAACAAATTGGATCTTAGATATCAAAAGATCAATAGTTGTCCGAAAGACTGTATGTTATATCATGGTGGAAATGCTAATCGAGAGTCATGTCATGTTTGTGGATCTTCATGATGGACAACTCATGAAGAGGATGAGGATGATGTAACGAACAAAACAAAAAAACCGACGAAGGTTTGCATTATTTTCCTCTTATTCCTCAATTGAAAAGGTTATATTCATCATTGAAGACAGCTTCATTAATGAGATGGCATGATGAAGGGCGTACGAAGGATGGAATGTTGAGACATCCAGCAGATAGTCTAGCATGGAAAGCATTTGATACTAGGCATTCTGATTTTGCCTCTGATATTTGTAATGTTCGGTTGGGTTTAGCTTCAGATGGCTTCAATCCTTTTTGGACTCTAAATTCTACATATAGCACTTGGCCAGTTGTTCTAATACCATACAATTTACCATCATGGTTGTGCATGAAACAATCCTCACTTATCTTGTCAATGGTTATTCTAGGACATAAGGGTCCAAGAAATGATATTGATATTTTTCTACAACCTTTAATAGAGGAATTGAAGCAGTTATGGAAAGGTGTCGATGCAATTGATTCTTCAAATGGTGAAACATTTAAACTACGGGCAGCTTTGTTGTGGACTATTAATGATTTTCCAGCATATGCCAATTTATCTGGCTGGAGTACAAAGGGAAGGGTTGCATGTCGTTATTGTGCAGATTCGACACATTCAATTTGGTTAAAACATGGAGGAAAATTTTGTTATATGGGTCATCGTCAATAGTTAGAACCAAATCATTCGTTTCATTTTCAGAAAGATTTATTTGATGGTACCATAGAATTGGGATGTGCACCAATTCCACCTTCTAGAACTAATGTTCGTATACAAATGGATTCCATCAATTACATATATGGTAAATTCTCAAAGTCTTCTAAAAAAAGAGGAAGGAATGATCAAGAAGGATTGTCAGAAGAAATGACTATTAGTAATATGGATGCATAGGTATTTGAAGATTCAGATAATTTTTTTGAAAAAGAAAATGAGAAGATGTATATAGCATGTACAAATCAGCCTAGAAGTATTTATGGAAGAAAAGAAGTATCTTCTTTGACTTACCTTATTGGGAACATAATCTTATTCGGCATAATATTGATGTCATGCACATAGAGAAGAATGTTTGTGATAATCTACTTGGAACATTGTTGAATCTTGATGGAAAGACCAAAGATAACATGAAGGCACGATTGGATTTAAAAGAATTGGGTATCCGACCGGAG